>JAOVVI020008687.1:0-14047 GCA_028571085.2 Nepenthes alata
CCGATTTTCTCATGGGCCGCTACTTGCTTCGTGGGCCTGGACCTGTCTCAGGGGCCTGGACTTGGGACCCAACAATAACTATTTAAAAAATTTATATATTTTAAATATTATTAGCTTAAAATTTTATTTTAGAGCGGCACCCCAAATCTGTAAAAGAAGATTATCCTTATTTTTTCCCTTCCACTTCCGCAAGCCGCAGGAGGGTTTTTCCGCAGCTCGCGTTCAATCGAGAAGTAGAGAGATTATGTAGTCGCGCTCTCTCCGTAAGTGGGAATGCCGAAATCGCAGACAAAACTGAAAGGGTTTGCGCCGTGAAATGTTTATGTATTTCGCATTTGGCTTCAAATTTGTCAGTAATAAAAGAACTGAATGTTTGGATACGGGTTTTGGGTTTGTCAGGAGGGTCAGCAGAAAGAAAATCGCAGGTTTGCCTCTTTTATGTTCTAATTATTGGTTTTGGATTACTGTTCGCCCTAATTTTTGGGAGTTTTGTATTTGAAAAATGTAGGAGGGCGAAACCGGCCGAAGTGATATGCTTGATGGAGATTTTTTCTATATTTTGAGAGTTTTTTTGATGTTATTTTCATTTTTTCTCCCTTTTGTCTTGATTAAGAATGGGAAACTTGGTTTGAGTTTTAAGAATTGGAGAAATTTATGAGCAGTTGCTTTTGTTCATTCGAAGCTCTGCAGAGATGAGTTCCTTTTTTTTTTTTTGAAGAAGAAAATGATTCAGAGAAATAGTCCAAACTATAACAATTTGGAAATCCCCCTTTCCCCTTTCCTTTTGATTTGTAATAAGTAATAATTGGCTCCCCTTTCCGTGTCCAATGGATTTAATTTAACGATAAGATTAATTAATTTTGACTCTGTATATCACTCTGTAGTCCTTTTACTATGTTTGGTGCAACCAAATTGCCAACAACAATCAAATAACAAGTGTTTGGTTCTTCATTATCTAAACAAAACAATTTTAATAGTAAGTATAATAATAATTAATCTTTCCGCTGCCATATTTAATCCCTTATGTCCATTGTGCCCTGCCATGCAAGTCAAGGAATTGAAGCACACAAAATTTCAATCTGTCACGCCTGCATCTTGGACAAAACTATATAAGCATAAAGACTTTATAACAATTACAAAGCAACATTTACATGATAATTATCTCTAACAAATAAGTAGAGATATGCCTAATGCACTATTTCACAGTATGTTATATATCGTCTCACAAATGGCCTGCTAGTTATTCCCCCTGTCCCCCCAAAAAAAAAGATTTTGCAACCCATAATGCATATGTAGTGAAAACATTCACTGAATTAAACATTAATTTGGAACTATATTGGTATAAGATTTTTGATTGCTTGATTGATCATAACTCCGATTCCTTGCACTTGATAAAATAGAGCAGCTGTATCATCTGTGATTCATGGCTGTTGGATGCTAGAATTGGACTCAAGATAGATGCTTGAGCGCTCTATTATGGTATGAAAGGAGAAAAAACAACCACTGAGTTTTGTCCGCCAAACCCAAATGAATTTGAGATCGCTGCAAACAATTGCAATGAGCAAGTTGAGAATTTATATTGAAGCAAAACATGGGCAAACGTTTAAATATGGATGCATAAGTTGTATCGACCTAGGGACATCCTCGGGTATTGTGACACACGTCCATCCAACTATTCTCGTTAGTTTGGATGAATGAATAGATGAGACATTATTTCATCGAGTGTGTCATAAGAATGACTAAAGGGTATCTTTATAACATCACTTTTTATAATACATACCAACATTCACTTCGTGTTTCTTCTTTTTGTTTGGGACAGTGTCAATGGTAACCTCTGGATCCAAGTTCTGCAACAAACAGCAGTGTAATTATTTGCAGCTACTAGTTCAGTAGTGGGCTAATACAATATGTCTGAAAAGGAATTTGGAGACAATAAGCTGATTTAGAGGATTACATATTGGTTAATGGTGGGATGAAGCCAACCCGTCCTTATAGCTTTGATCGTTGCGATAGCTTCCAGTCCTCCAGCAGCTGCCAGGCCATGTCCAATTAAAGACTGAACAAAAACAAATCAATCAAAAGGTGCCCGTACCAGTTTACATGTAATCAGATTTTATTTCAGCTTCTACACAAAGGTCAGTAACTGCTTATAGATTGTTGTTGGGGGAGTTATCCCATATCAGATTAGAAAAGAGATAGTTTGTATCTTATAAGCAACAGTGGATGCCCACTGTAACGCCCAATTCTTTAAATATTAGTAATTTGTACTTGGTTTTATGTCCAATATCTGTTTAAGGATTTTTACTAAGGTATACACTTAAAAATTGGGGTGTTGCAGAATGTGAAGGAAAATTTGGTTTTGTTTGTGTATGTGTATGTGTTTATGCTGAAAGAGAACTCCCACTTGAGGTCTGCACAAGTGAGCTTGTGACAAAAACTCTTCGCGTGAGGTCCACGTGATTTTTAGATCAAAAGTAGGCCTTGAATCGCATGTTGTTTTATTGCTGTAGTTGTGCCATGACATTTTGGCAGCTAATCAGTCTTTAGCATGGCTTTAGAACTGAGGCTGACATTCAGCCTTAGCTTGACACCTCACAAGCTTAGTTGAGGAGTTTGCTCGTAAGTCAATATATACTGGGAAACAACGCCAGTTTCTACTTATTTTAATTTCAGATTTGAGAGGGTAAGAAGGAGAAAAAGAACAGAAAGGCTGGGGAGTTTTTAGTATATAAAATTCAAGTTCCTATTTCACAAATTTATTCTCTACTAAGGTAAGGATATGTATAATTTCTTCTTTGTTTTGTAAGTAAATACTTTGGATTCTTTATTTATTTTCTGTTTAATCCAGAAAATTTGCTTTATGTTTGCTCTTGCATTTGTTCCCTAGTTGAGTATGTGATCTCTCTACATATTTGCCTTTCATAACTTGAAGTTTTTCTTTCCTATGTTGTAGCTCTGTTCCAAATGTAGAGATTTTATTTGGTGCTGTTGAGCCATTGATTTTGTTAAGAGAATTGTCGGTTTGATATATATGCCCATCAATGTTTTTGTGTCAAGGTTTGGCATGACCCACCAGCAGGTCATAATAGTGGCATATGACCCCATCTGTTGAATTACAATATATAGATAGACTGATTTTTTGTTTTGGCCCTGCCAATGGGGATATTTGTTATCCTATGGTTCAAGTTATGTACATTTGATATATGTATCATTTTATGATTCCATACATTATATTGAGCCTTATCCAAGTATTTCTTTCCCAGCTATTAGCTTACCATTATATTTCACCGCAATTTTTATTTGTAGACTTGGCATTATGAGACTGAATGTATGATGAGCATTTCAGCTGGTGACTGTGGCTTGAAGAGTTAGATATTGGTTTTGGTCTTATGGTTGTGTTTTGTCTAGTGTGTAAAGTTTATTGACAAAGGACATTTGTAGAAATCTAGTCTTTGGTTGTTGAAATATATGTGATATCAAGCAATAAGAGGACATTTGTAGTAATCCTGGGATTAGATTTTTTTGTGGATTACAGAAGTATAGTGCAACATCATCACCTGGAAATTATGGTTTATGCTTGTATTATGTTCTGGGTCATGAGACCCACTCTTCCAACAAGGAAATTTCTTAAGGGCATATCTGTGCAGGCCAAAGAAGTTTCTGGATAGGAAATTGTATGCTCAAGCTATAATACGTCAGATGGAATACAATTAGATGTCAAAACTCAACAATTGTAAAAAGAACGAGCCATTTATGGTATGTGTCAATTATTGGTGGAGCTCCCTTGAACCAGTCATGGAACTCTTAACTGCGTTGGGGAGCAATGGTAGAGAAAAACACGTGAGAAAGTGAGCATGTGAGCTTTTCCATGAGTCTCATGAGCTTCAAAAGTAATCATGAAAGGCTGCTATGGGAGTGTCTGCAATTGGGGAAGTCGCGGACCTTAGAATCTTGTACCTATGAAGTACAAATACATCAGAAGGTTGGAAGGATCCCCAAAGGTTTCCCTTAATGAATCCCCTCCGACGCTCAAGTCTGTGGCTATCCAAGTACTAACATCGGTGAGGAGATTAGAGGGTTCTAGAGTTAGAGATACTGAGCCTGTGGAGGGCTGAACAAGCCAACATATTTCAAGTAGTCGAGAGGCCACAGAGGCCTGTGATGGCACCGGGCTGGGCTGCAGATATTAGGATGTGAGAGGTCATAAGGGCCTATGCTGCATCTGGGGGAGCACATGTCGACTGACTAACCTTTGGATGGCCAAAGGTGGTCCATCCGAAAGTGTGGCTGGAGACTATACAACACCAGGGCTATCCAAGGATGACAAGGCAGTGCATGGCCATGGAATAGCTAGGCCTATGGGCGTTCTCCCAGAAGGGATCTTCAGGGGGTCTTTCTCTCATCCCGTGTCTTTTTCTTGTCATCCATTTGGCCACTATTTTCGCAGAACCTTTTCCGGAGATGTAACCTGTCTTTCATTTTTTGGGAGGTTATGCTAGCAATCTATAAATCAATTGATCTTTCTTGGGATAGGCTTGCTTTGGGGAGTCAGTCGTCCTTGATTTTGGCTTGGTGGTTGTTCCGAGTCCTGTTGTTGGTCCTTTGGTACTCAGAGGAGTTTTCTTGGGAGTTGGTTGAATAGACTAGGGATTGTTTTGACTTGTGTGGGATTTGGCCAACCTTTCTTGTGCTCGGTTGACTCGACTCGGAAAGGAGATGGGCAAGCCTGATATGGAAACTGGCTGATCTATCCTTTGCGTGGATGAAGATATCAGTATCATCAGTTGGGGTTGTATCAGCATTTGATAAATCAAATTAGAGGTATCAGTATCGGATATATTAAAAAGAAAATATTTCTGATAATCATAAATTATCAAGGTCTTATCAGTTGATAATACTTAATATTGGTCGATATATAGTAATATATCATGAATCTGACAATATATCGCGATAATGTTACGATATTGGTAAATATAAATGTTGGGGGCCTCAATATCAATACATATCGGCCTATATTTACATTTATGATCCTTGGGTTTAGTAGACCTCAATGATATTAAGAGATAGGCCAGCCGGCCATTTGAGGCCTTTTTTAGGGTTTATGTGGGGCCTTTCATGCCCAAAATGCTCCCTTGTTGGATTCAATGTGATCTGTTTTATTTAATATTGGACCTGTCATACTACGTTACGTCGAATTACTTCTAGGCTTTTGTTATGGAGTATATCAAGGAATCCATCGGCCATTTTTTCCACTTAAATGACAGTACTGTTACTGAGAGTACCTTTGTTGCGTTCATCTTTATTTCCGATGTGTCCTTGAATGCCTTTTTCACCGCATTAAACTCTGCCAGATCTCCTAGGACGGTTGATGTTGCGTGAGCGTTGACATAGTTAACCTGCAGTTGTGTCATATATTCTCAAAAATAGTATCACATAGATTATCATTACTAGTAATAGGTACTTTTCGTAGGCACATTTGGTGCGTGGACACATGTCGGTGTCGGATCTATGCTACATGGTGATGATGGTTGATCAAACATTGTTATATTTTTCTATAATTTTTAATTGACATCATTAAGCTACTACAAAAGGCCAATGCGATTTTATTGTTTTGTTCGATATAGTATTGTTTTGTTCTTCTCTGCTCGTGGTATCTCCTAGCTCATTTGGTTCATTCTCTTGGGTTTCGTTAAAGTGAACCCCATATATTAGGCTTTTAGGTGAACCCAAGGGACTTGATTTTATTTTGAAAAATGAAGTGTCAGGATTAAAAATAGTCATTGGTTGTGAGAATTAGTCTTAGCCCTTCATTTTTTAAGATAAAATCAAGGTCCTTAAATTCATCTAGGAACCTAATAAATGGGTTCATTTTATCAGCTTCTCATTCTCTTGCTTTTAAACCTTTCTTTTTGGGTGCATTCTTCCCTCCATCTGGGTATGATTTAATTACTTCAGAAAAATCTAACCACTGTCTTAGCTACTAATCATCACAACTTCTCCATTGATATATCTAAAATGGGGGTTGCTTATATTACCATTTGTTGTAGCATAGAAAATACTATATCGAACACGGATATTGTTAATATATGGACAAATCTCTAAGATTCAGATAATTATGTGGTTTTATATTCTAGTGTAAATAAGAGATGTTCAAATGTAAGATATCATTGTACCCCTATAGGTATTCAAAATACCAAATATTTTTCCTAAGGAAAATAGCTTTGATAGACGCCTGACTGGCTTCCCTTAAAATTCTTAGTTTTTGCATGTTCTTAAAAATATTTTTATTCTAACAAATTGTAATAACTCTGATTGTATTATGAAGCAGAAGTATTTAAGGAGTTCTATAGGAGGGTTCTGGGAAAGCCTCTTTACCTCTTCTGGGGAGACACCAGCATCTTGCAAAGCTTTGGCTATGCAGCTTGAGACAGAAAGGCCATCCGGGCGTGGATCTGTAAGGTGATAAGCATCACATGTGATCGCACCTCCGAGGTACTCTGCCAGTATTTTGGCCCCTCTTTTTGTGGCATGCTCCAAGCTTTCCATAACCTTTTTAATTTTTTATTTTCAATGAATGAGCATCAGCTTCACCAAAATTAGATGTGGATAATTTTGTGTGCAATGCTCATATGTCTGGACACTGCAAGTCAGAATGCTTGTACATCATGGATGAAAATATTAGTATTGATCCCGACCATTTTGGTGTTGGACAAATCGGGTAACATGTTTCAATATCAGACGTATCAGAAGAAAAAAAATTTAAAAATGTTAAATTGACAGAGTCGAATTGGCCGATATATCATGATTTATTACCGATAGAGTAATATATCATAATATTATTGGGTATCAAGGTACATATCGCTCGATATTTATATCAATGGTTGGGTGTAAAAGAATGGTAGTTACCAGCAGACCGCAGCCTTCGCCCATAACAAATCCGTCTCTATCTTTATCCCACGGCCTCGAAGCTTGCTTTGGCGCATCATTCCTCTGCGACAAAGCTCGACAAGCTACGAACCCGGCCACGCCATGGTATGTTATGCCTGCTTCGGACCCACCGGCCACCATTATATCTGCCATGCCTTCTCTTATATGATTAGCAGCCGCATAGAAGCAGTAATTTGAAGTTGCACAAGCTGTTGAAATGCAGTAGGTAGGGCCCTTGAAGCCAGCATCAATTGCCAGCATTGCTGTTGCGCTGTTTATTATATGGTTAGGAATGAAATAAGGGCTCACTTTTGCTAGCCCCCCTTTTATATAATTTTGAACGCCGTTCATTAAAACAGTAGTGCCTCCAGTTCCCGATCCCACTATAGCTCCCATTCTTGTTCTTTCCATCTGTAAAATATGTCTCCGGGTCAATCATTCTGTTGGCCAAATATAAATGTAAAATGAGTTCATAAGAAACGTCTTATGAAATTGAAGTGCTCGCAATCTGATCATCGTAGTTGTTTTTGTTGTGGCAAAATTGGTCGTATCACTTGTTAATGCTTTGAAATGAAAATATCGATATAGATATCGGCATCAAATATACTACCAAGAAGACCCAAAAGATGCTGGGTACGTAGAAATATATCTGATATCTGCAGGAAACTGTCTAAATGATGAGCAGTCATTCACATCATGATGCATTTAGAGATCAAGGGTCTAAATTTCATGGTGATATACTATCTATCCCTTGTGAAGTGCCAGTTGATTCCATTGCTTAGTACATAATGTAAGTAAGTAAACATTTATCTGATTGATTCAATTAGCAATAATTCATCCAGCTCAAGTCTTTTGGATTGATTGAACATCTTTAAATAATTAATTTATTTTTTTTGGGTATGTGTACTCTTGCCTTTAATTATAGAAAAGCATATTATATTATCATATCGGTCAATATATCCTTTATTTGGTTGATATATCGGCTAATATTTTTTTCTCAATCAACTTACAATTCTTAAAAAATTATTTTTTTCCGATATATCGTATAGCGATACTTATTATCCTAAGAGTTCAATGTCTGTATGGCTGTGAGCGATACTAATATTAATAATACATATTTTTATCTGTGTCTCTGCCTCGTAACTATCTCACTCTATTATACTTTCCTCGTACGAGTATCAATATTAATGCTTCCAGCTCCTAACCGAATCCTTCAAAATATGGAAGTCTCGCTCGCTCAAGATTTCTTATAATTCGGAATTTCAAGCTTCAAGAAAGATGGTGGACTCAGGCTGAGCTCGTGTCCGAAGAGAAAATAGTGTAGTTCCACTCTTCTCATCTGGCCCTTGTTGGCTAAATGATTAGTTATTAAGTCGTCATTAAGCATTTGAATAAGTGCAAGAAATCATATTCGATAATAACCAATGAAAAGTCTGACATTACGGATCAGTATTGAATATATTAAAAGAAAAAAAATTAAAAATAATAAGTTCACAGGCAAATAATGATTGAGATATCGTTATGTATCGCTTGTATATAAATATACTGTAATTTTTTTTATTGTATTTGGGAAGCTTGATACTGATATAGGGCCTTCCTCCCTGCCTATGTTGAATCCCTTTTTACCCTTATAGTCACTCTAGCATCGCCGACAGTAGGTAGCTCAACCATTGAGTGTTATGGTCATCGAAGTAGGAAGACTCTGACTCCTATATCCATCTAGTGGTTAGGATTAGTAATTGAGGGATGAATGATGAATATTTATCAAATAATTTGAATGATTATTTAATTTATAATATTAATCTATCTAATTTGAATGTTTATATTTTTTATTTTTTAATTATAAAATGTAGATCCTTAGGTCTAAAGAATCTATTATATGTCTATTATATGATGAATTGACCTCACTCGGTCCCACTAAGGTAAATTTGAAAGTTATATTCTAAATTAAATCCTAAGGTGTGTACTACGTTTTAAAAATGAAAGGGTTTTGATTATATTTCTATTTATAATGTGAATACTCTAAATTATATGATTTAATGTGAACCGTACGATTTAGTATGTAGGCTAATTTTGCATTCAGCTCTAACTGAAGCCTAAAAATATCAAGTCTGACACTTGCTCATATTTTAAAATTTGATTCTCATGAATCCAAAGTTACTTATTTCCTCTTCATCCGAGAAAATTCAATTTATTATTTCTGTGAGAATTTGGTGTTTAAAGTGTACATATTCCTCAAAAACTTTACCCATATGCTTGCACATATGAAAAATATATATGTGAGTGATAATATAATATTTACAGAAATATTAAAACATGTATTTTCTTAAATATAAAAGTAGTCCAAAATTTAATACATATATTTACAAATATGAAAACATAATTAATTTATGAATAAGGATAAAAAGTGTCGCTTTATATTTATTTATTATTTATTATTTTATTTATTTATTTATTTATACCAAATAAAATAATATAGAACGAGTATTTATTTCTTCGGGTGGAATAAGAGAATAGTCTCTCTAAACTAGCATAAAAATTGGCTTTTTAATTCTTCTATGGATCTATTATTTTTTTTATTCATATAAGAAGCTTTGATAGATTCTCGAAAATGATTCAGCGTTGCTTAATAAGAAATCTCGATGGATAAATATAACAATTTATGTTTTAATTTATATCTAAGGTTTGTATTTTATGGTTTAAATATTATTAAAATAATTATTTTTTAGTATTAATATTAATTAAATATAAATATTAAATATTAAAAAATATTTAAAAAAATTCAAATATCACTCCTTAAATCTTCTCCATGCGCATTAATTCAAAGTAGCTCGTTCTTGTCAGACTTTTGGGCGCGTTGACATCCCACGCCTTTTCCTAGACTCAGTGTGTACTACGTTAAGTTTCACTGTGCTTTTTTGACTTTTTTTAATGTTAAAGACTATTTAAAAATAATAATAATATATTGCTCGCCTAATAAATATTTTATAATTTTAAATTTTTTTTATGGAAATATAAATTTCTTAAGATAAAAAATTTGTAAGTTGATTTAAATTGACTCCATTTAAATTATGTACGGATATAATTATAATTTTTAATTCAAATAATTAGATTATATTTAGCTCAATCTAATTCAATAGTTATAAATTTTTATTTAAACTCAATTTATATTCGATTAAAATTTAATTTTGATTAGATTTAACTAATATAACTCATGCTTAATTCAGTTAAAATGGAATAAAGCTTTTAAAAACTGCAGCTAAATAAACAAAATACATGATGCCTTAGTTCACTTAAATGAATTTAAGCTTTTAAAATTATTAAAAAAATGTACGGGGAGGTTTATTTCAGTTTCAAATGAAATCTGATTTCTTTTAAAAATGTGGGATTAGTATTATTATCAATAAATTTTTTAAATTTAGTTTTGAAATAGAGTCATGTGATTTATTATTATTTTTTATTTTTTGTAAATTGAATTTAAAGGAACGAGGAGACTCTGATATTTTAAAAAATGTGGATTCGACAGAAATATTCATTCAGAATATTCATTGATTTTAAAAATTCTTAATTTTTTAATTTTATTTTACCATTCGAAATTCAGTACATTAGGCATAACGGGGTGTGCGAGTGGTATTAAAATTTTTTAACAGGCTTTTGGCTTCCAACCACATTGCTATCAATCGGCATAACACAAAATTAATTGATGTAATTGCTACTTAAATAGACAGTAGGAGGTCAACACGAGGGATCCTACTTTTTTTTGGGAGAAGCAGAATTTACTCTTTTTTTTTTTTTTTTTTTTTACTATTAAATTTTTATCCAATGATACGTTGACTTAATCTTTTACCATATATGCTAGCTCGGTTTGGCTACGATTGAAGCATATATGAAGAAAAAAATCTTTCTTAAATTTTATCATTTAATTAATTTTTTTCCAATTTTAATACCAAATTTTATTTTAGTATTTTAAATATTTAATATGTTGACTTAATCACAATTTGGATATGTGTTTTATATACAAAAAGATGGAAAAATGTGAAAAAGTTCAAGAGAAAATGAGAAAAAGTAAGACTTTCACATTAAATAAGATCGACAATAATTAAAGTAAAAGTTAATAATATAATTTAAATGAAAAATTAAAACAGTTACTGACATTTATAATGTTGGTACGGAGAATCAGGGGCTGCGACAAACAGGGTTCCGCAGCCCTTGCTACTGTTTTTTTATTTATTGAATTAAGATTTAGCAGATAAAATTTAATTTTAAAAAGTATTTAAAAATATAAAAATAGTATATACATTTTTCATTATTTTTAATATTAAATATTTTAAAAAAAATAAATAAAATATTTATATATTATATTATTTTAAACATGAACTGTTGAATTAATATTGGTGCCGGGGAGGCCAATATTAATAAAATAATATTAGATTAATAAAATAACTGTCCACTTTTTAAATTGAAAAAAAAAGAATATATATAAATTTATTTTTTATTTTTTATAATATAAATATTTTAAGAATTTAATTTTATAAAAAATATAAATATTATATTTTTTAATTTAAAATACGGCCAATTGGACTTTCCTCAGCCCAGCAGGTATACGGACCATGGAGGCGTTCCCTTACCACGTTTGAGGACTATATTTCTTTCATTAAAATTTTTAATATAATGGTCAAATTTAAATATTTAATAATGTTTTTAAAATATTATTTTTATTGAAATTTTTTAATATTGTACTTAATATTTATTTTTAAATATTAAAATTTTTTTATTTTTAATTTTAGTATTTGTTTTAATTTTATATGTTGAGATCCAATATATTATTTTTATCTTTGTTTTCTTTTCAGAAAAGAAGAGGCAGAAGTAATGCTAGAAATGAAAGACTAAATCAGTTACCGTGTTGAGGACTTTCGGTCCAAGATTTGCATCTTCAAGTGCTTTTCTGCCTGCAACTAAGCAATACTTGCAGAAATTGTCCATCTGTTTATCCTTCATCAGATCAACGTAGCCTACTGCAGAGAAATCACGTATTGCAGCTGCGAACTTGACAGGCAAATCCGACGTATCAAAGTTGTCGATCAAGGCGACACCGCTTTCTCCTTCAAGGAGCCTGTCATAGAATGCATCTACGTCGCAGCCAAACACCGAAACAAGCCCCATCCCCGTCACGACGACTCTTTGCTTCGGATCTTTTTCTCGCCTCGGCGCCGAACGGCAAGGCGGCGCCATTGCCTTGATCAATCTCGAGCCTTGAAAATGTTAAAATTTCAAGTCGAGTTAAAATCGTTTTCTGTAAGCATAATAATGCGTTGAAATTTTCAGATTCAATTCGCTAGACTGTACTGAGCATGTTGTTCCAGATACACCGTAGTTTTGCGTAGGGAAGTTAATTACGTTAATTCGCCTACTTTTATTAATTTACATCTCGAGCAGAGAAATTAGGTCAAACATCGATGTAAGTACGAGCGAGTAAGTAGAAGAAAGTTGAAGAAGAAAGAGAAAGCCTACTCAAAGAAGTCGTCCTCGAAGATATTCTCACATTTGGCTCCCAGCCGAGGACAGCATTCGTCGTCGGAGCGCTCCGCAAGCTGAAAGCGGCCATGGCTGCAAAGATTTCAAGATCGATGTCTCTTATAGATTGAAGGACTGCATTTGTGGCTAACAAATATTAAATGTCTTGACCTTTATAGCATAAATCTATACTCCTTAATTCATCGATCTTACTGGAGAATTAATGGCAAAGTGTTGATAAATGCAGCCGTACTCTAGCACGTTAGCTACGAAATGGAGACCACCTTTAGCTCTGTTTGTTTGTAGCTATCTTTCATATCAAAATCCATCAAATCACTTTTCAAAGAATTCTCCTATCATTGAGCTTGGGGGCTACGCCTGCGCGCCTCATGTGTGCTGCCGATTAGACTTAATTTCACGGGCAGGCCCTCTCTCTCTCTCTCTCTCTCTCTCTCTCTCTCTCTCTCTCTCTCTCTCTCTCTCATTTTATTTTTATTATATTTTTTTTAATATTTTAATAAATAAAATATATAAAACTGATGCATTCAAATTTTAAATAGGTTCAGATAGAATTAATTATTGAGTCCGACCCTGTTTCGTGAGTCTGATCCCACCGAAAATATTTCAACGCTCAAATCAATAAGCGACCTTCCAAAATTAAGAGGTTAAGAAAAAAAATAGAGTAAGGAGAAAAGCTGATAGTGTTTATGGTCAGTGTTACGCTTTCAAGGCGTAAGGCTTTCTGTGACCCAAAGGGAGTGCTGGTATCCGACACTGTGTTCACAATGAGAGAGAGTGGGGCGTCCTGTAAGCGTGAAAGCTTGTGAGAATGCAGAGTAAATTTACGAGCGCCTTTAAGAGAGTTAGGGCTTTGGTGAATGATTCTTAACATAAATAAGGACGCTTGTTAGCAAAATTCGCAGCCTGCTCTAGAGTGAGCAGTCCATGGATTTTTATAGGTAATATGTTGGGCATCATTCCTTTGACAGGAGCGCTTAATTTTTGCATTCTGCTGGTCAGGTTTTCTTTCTTGGTGTGGAGCCTTAATGGCGATAATAGCTCCTTGGGAAGATTGTCTTTCTTATGTAGTTTGTAACAGTTAGAGTTTGCTGCAGACGGAGAGGAGAATTTGGCACTTTCCTCGTGCGAGGCGTGGTGAATCTATTAGTAACTGTTGCCGTAAAAATTGCCTTTCAGAGGAGCGCGAAATTATGGGAGAAAATCATTACTAGTCGTCGATAAACGCATGGGCCAAGTTAGTCGTGGGTCGCATTAAGCTTGATCTTCAAGTGGTCAAAATTTCGGTCAATAGAAATATTGATCGTTTTGAAAGTTGACCGTTCAAGTTGTCCGTCCTGATTCCTCCGTTCTTTTTGGCCTTCAACCGGTCAACGCCCAGCGTTGACTGTCCTGATGTAAAATGGGCCTTAGTGATTCTTGGTCGTTACTCCGTTCTAGGTTAACCCATTCCTGGAGTCCCATTAAAAATATTCTACTTATATAATAATATTTAAATATATAAAAATTTATATATAATAAATATTTTTTTATAATTTTTTAAATCTTATTTATATTTATGAATATATGATTATAAAATTATTATTTT
>JAOVVI020008688.1:0-14047 GCA_028571085.2 Nepenthes alata
GAATATAATATTTTAAAATATTTACTTATTTTATAAAAAAATAAATAAATCTTTCCAAATATTCGATAAAATCAAACCAAAATTTAAAATATTCAGTAAAAATATACACATATAAATAATATTTAAAATAAGAATATAAAAGGGTGGTATGAATGTATATTTAAACAAAAAAAATTAGCAAAAATCAAAGAAATTTGAAATAAATCAAAGTATAAGTTTAAAAATATTTATTTTAAACATCTAATTTTACAAATTTGATTCTAAAAAACTTTAAAATCTCCTTTCTTTTCTTTCTCTCTTTTCTTCTTCTTTTTCTTTTCTATTCTCTATCATTTTTTTTTTGCTAAAACAACTTATGTGCGTCAGGTCTTAAATGTCCAAAGCAGTGCACGATTGCTAGATAGGCATACGAGTATCACAAAGGCGTCACTTGAAACTCTCAATCACATACGAGTGTTGCATTAATCGCAATTTAGGTATCAATATTCAATCCAAACCACACATGAGTACTATAGTAGGAGCATCTAATGCACCACTTACTCTACCAAAAGCACGTATGGGCATCTTGTAGGTGTGCATCAAATGCACATCTATTGGTTCAAATACGCATGAGTGTGGAGATAGGCGCTCATCAAGCGATAATACTAAATCCACACAATTTAATTTTTTTCTTAAATTTACATTATACAATTATTTCGTAAATTAATCTAATATATATATTAATGATGTCATAACTTCTAAATGAAAAATATCAAATGTTATGCACTTGGTCGAATGAATCCCTTCTCTAACAACTCTTATAATTGATTCTTCAACTCTATCAACCTTGAAGACAATATTCTATACATGGTTTTAGAAATTGGCATCGATTTGGCATTATCTCTATTTTAAACTCGATCTCTATATTTGGCAGCAACTTAGGTAGATCCTTTAGAAAGATGTCATTAAACTCTCTTATCATAGGAATTTCTTTAGATGGCACACTATGACTTTTGGTGGTGGTGACATAAGTTAGGTATATTTCATACCCGTCTTTTATTAAATAACATGTATGTATCACCAAAATCATATAGGTTGACTCTTTTTGTTTTATTCTTTAAAAGTAAAAGGATTCACAACCCAAAATTATAAAATTCACCATCTTGTGAAAACAATACATACTAACATGATATCATGCCAACTAATATATGTATAAGATTATATCAAAATTATACATATCTAATAAATTTAAGTCTACCATCAACTCAAATCTGTTTATCCAAAATTATACTTAGTGTATATAATATCAGTAATAAATAACGTACCCATAAATATTAATACTACTAAAATCCATGCTTTTAGATGATGATTTCAAATAACAAACGAAGTTAGGAGATGCAAATAAGTGTGCCGATCTCGGATCCAACAATAAATGTGCAAAAGTTTTAAAAAACAAAAGTTTACTTTATACCACCAAAGAAAATACTTTCATAACTTTAACAGTCACTACAAAAACTTCTCAAAAGCACTTGACTTTCTAACCATTAACCTTAAATGATAGGGGCAATTTTTAATCATACGAGCGGATTGGTAGCAATTAAATGCTTGTAGCATGGTCTTCTTCCATGTAGCTACCCACTGTGTTGTTGGAAAAGAGGCGCGGAATATTTTTTCCAATTCAATGAAGCAACATAGAAGAAGAATTGAAACAGAACAATAAACACAAGATTTTTACGTGGAAAACCCTTCTCAATCAAGAAAAAAACCATGGGACAGTCCGTCCAATGAAAAGGTATTTTCACTATATGAGATTTTGGAGATTACAATCGAGAACGAAAGAGAAATCGAAGAACACTCATTCACCATTTTTCTCTCTCTCTATTTTTCTCTCGCACTGAACTCTCTCTATGAAACCCTAATTCACACTCACGCAACAACACATGGAAATTAATCCTTTCCAATAATAAGAATATCTACTGCTCAAAAAATTGCCTTCAGCGTAACTACCTGAGATCACGTATCTCCAAGGAATCTGCTGAGTTGGTATCGAACAGAATTTTTATAACGGACGGCCAGCTGTAGCCCGCCTGAGTTCTTTACCACCGGTCAACACTTCTGTTGACCGTCTGAACAGTTGTACTCCAGGACTTTCCAAAGAAACGATTAACTTAACCTCCAAGATGGTTAATATCGAACCATCCAGGTTAACCGTCAATCCGGTCCACTCCCCATTGACCGTCTGAAGCCTTGCTCACCAATTCGGTCAACTCTCCATTGACCGCCTGAGCCTTGCCCGCCAGAGCAGTTTAGTTCTAAGTTTATTAGAACTTCTTCACGGGAGTGATCCCCAACATCGACAACCTTCCTTGATGGTCATATATGCTCGGTCTATGGCTCCATAAATAAACCCAGTTGTCAGTTTCTCATGACTGTCATTTGATTTGAACATGTTCTGTTGACCCTCTTAATGAAAATCAATAGACTTCGCAGCATGGAGGCTAGTGGCAAAACTTGTGATGGTCGGACACAGCAACTCTAGATCATTAGTAAACCATTTCATATGGTGGGTCATGTCGAGCTGTAGATGTGGCTCGTTATTATCTTCGCCTTTGTCAACACCTTTTTCACACATTGTGTTTTCACTAAATCCTTGAAAATAAGGTCCAAATAATGTGCCACACAACCAGTTCACTATAGATGCCTCCTATTCTACATAAAGAGTTGCCTAGCTACTCTCATTGCCTTGTCGTTATATGTAACAACCTAGATAACTCTATCTTCCCTAATCGCATCCACAACTTTATCCATTAGTTTGAAATAGAATTCTTTGTTTCTACTGTAGATATTAGTTACATCAATAGACTTATGAAAAATTATTCTGTAGGACAATATAATAAAAAATAAATTAGGTGCTTATGTGTAACAACTGTCTATCAATAACGGTTAATATTACCCACAAAATATTATAGTTTTGTCAGATAAGGATTTTTTAAAAATAATTTGTTGAAAAATTATATTGTTTTTCTAAAAAATGTAAAAAAAAATCATCATTCAATATAAAAAATGGCCAAATTAAACTTTTATACCATATATATATATATATATATATGAATTCTAGCTATAAAATTGTGTGCTTTTTTTTTTAATTCAAAAAAAATTAAGATCCGCAAATATAAATCAAAAGTACTAAAATTTATCAACAAGTAATAACCAATATTACCCACAACAATATTATAACTTTATCTAACAAGAAATCTTCAAAAATAATTTTTAAGTGCCACAAACATAAATGAAAAATTACTGAAATGATCAACAACTAATGTTACCTACAATATTATAACTTTATTTAATAAAGTGTCTTAAGAAAATAATTTTAAAAAATTCACAAAAAAAAAGTTTAGAAAAAATCATCATTCAACATAAAAGCATGAAAATTAAACTTTTATAACAGAAATATATAAATTCTATGTATAAATTTGAGTCGATCTTTAAATTTTACCTTAGATGCAATTTTAAGGTTCCCAAAGTGAAAGCTTAAATTTTATTTTGAGCCTGAAAATTTGTAAAATATTTGTTAAAAATACTATATATAAGTTAAATCAAGTAACAAATAGTGAGAAAAGCAAATCTAAAACAATAATTTTTTATATTTTTTCTTCTTAAGTAATTTTGCAAATAATCTCAAATTCTAAATATTATGAGAATTCAGAATGTGAGAAATGTTTGAAATTATAGGATTAAAGTATATGTTTAAGTAATTTGTGTTAAATTTGAAGAAAGAAAAAATTGAGATAGTTTTGAAGAGGAAAAAGAAGAACTTTGCTGTTTGCTGCGGTTTGTGCCTTTCTTTTTGGGAGCCTCTGGTCTATGTAAGAATGAGTGACAAATCAGGGAAGTGGGAACACACTTCAATAATTAAAATTCAAAAAATTGGCCGATATATTCACCTTATCAGCTAATACAAACTGATATGTCGTGATATTATCCCAATGTCATTATTTCTTGGCACCAGTACCGCCCGATACCGAGATATATAAACCAATACACAATGTTCAACCATGGCAGCTTATCACATCATTGTTACCCTGATTTTGAACTAATTCATGTTTCTTTTACTGATGGAAATGTGCTTCAGCACTTCTCTTTAAAATGTTCTATAGTTTATTTTTCCCATAAGCAGAAGGTGTGGTACCTGTTGTCTGCCATGCAGCAGGCTATGTGTACTAACGTTCCTCTCTGGATTGCATGTTCCAGATTCAGCTTGACACTGTCCTTCCAAGAACCCAATCAGAACAGCTCCATATTCTAGACTCTCCATTGTGTTATTTATTACTTCATAAATGTAGAATCCTGGCTAGATTGTGCACAAAAAATTGCTTGTAGGCATGCCTGTGACCCTGAAATCCTGTTGAAAAGACCAGAAAGGTGGCATTATTTTCCACCTGCATGGAATTTTCAACTAGACATGATAGGAGAGGCTTGCTCATCTGAATATGAGTTTTACTTCTTCATATGGGTGGGTTTAATCTTCATAGCCAACTTTGCTACTTTTTCAAGTGAAGAAGATGAAAGAATCAATTTCCCAACTGTTCAGTAGATTTTCGGGAAATCAAAGGTGCATCTACATTGTGCTTGATCGTGAATTAGAATTTGCCGTTCCTTAGTAAATGGATGAGCGGAATTTTTGTCACATCAGTGCATGCACAGCTGATGTGAAATATTGAGCTTTAATAGTTTGGGATGTTTTGTTGGGAATGCAAATTTGTTGATTTTTCATGTGAATTTCATATTCATTGTTTTTGAATACATATTGATCATGATTTAGAACTTGTCAGTCCTTAGTAAACGGATGAGTGGAATTTTGTCACATCAGTGCAAGCACTGCTGACGTGAAATATTGAGCTTTAATAGTTTGGGATGTTCTGTTAGGAATGCAAATGTGTTGATTTTTCTTGTGAATTTCATATTCATTGTTTTTGAATACATATTAGTACCAAGGTTCTTTACTCTGCCTCCCCACCCCAAAATGACAACTTCCTTGATTTTAATGCCTGCATAAATAATTGTCAGATATATTGATTATCTCTTCTTGGGAGATTATGTTGACCGGGGGCAACATAGCTTGGAAACTATTATTCTTTTACTTGCTTTAAAGGTATTGATCTCGCTTTCCCATTATTTCACATATTATTCTTTTACTTTCTCCAAAGATATTGATCATGCTTGCCGATTCTGTCACATATTTACTTTCTGATAATAATTTGGTTTGTATGGATCCATACATGCTGAGTCTTCCTCTATTATGAAATTTCAGGTTGAATATCCCAATAATGTACATTTAATTAGAGGAAATCATGAAGCTGCAGATATCAATGCACTTTTTGGCTTCAGGATTGAATGCATCGAGCGCATGGTATGCCAGTGTGTGCATATCAAACAATGATCACTTTTTTGATACTTTCGAAGAGCTGTCATTGTCAAAATCTGTCATGTTGAACAGGGTGAGAGGGATGGAATTTGGGCATGGCATCGGATAAACAGATTGTTCAATTGGCTTCCTTTGGCTGCTCTTATTGAGAAGAAGATTATCTGTATGCATGGTGGTATTGGACGATCAATTAACCATGTTGAGCAGATCGAGAATATTCAGCGGCCAATAACAATGGAAGCAGGCTCTATTGTTCTCATGGATTTGTTGTGGTTAGTGCTGAAATTCTATTATATTTTATCAAAATTTGGTAAAGATTGTTCAGCTAGGTGAGCTTTCGTATATGAGATTTATTTTTTTCAGGTCTGATCCAACAGAAAATGACAGTGTGGAAGGGCTGCGTCCAAATGCTAGAGGTCCAGGATTGGTCACATTTGGGGTAAGTTGTAATTTAGTTTTTAAAGAACCCACACCTAGGTCAATGTTGTGTTTATCTGATGTTATCCTTCTTATTTTTGAAAATCCAACCTTACTTCTTAAGACTTCCATTTTGCAACTCTCTTAATATCAACTGTAAGGCTTGCATAATGGCAATCAATTTCTCGTTCTTATTTTATGATAATGAGATGCTTGGAGAAGAATTTGTAGTCTGGGTCTTTTAGAATTAGGATGTTAATGAGCATACTTATGCGGATAATGAGCTTTGGTGCAAAAGTAATGTTGCTCACTTGACTGGAAGTATTATAGGTTCAATTAATAGAAACAACATTTCTGCATAAACATTCCTGTGAATCTGAAGTATTCAAACCATCTTTTTTCTGCTCATAGTATCAGAATTAACTTTTTTTCTGAACCTATACGTGCTGTACTCTGATATATGCAGCTGAGGGTTTGTTTAGTTACTCTCATTGTTGCTGGCTGAAAGCTCATAAGTACGGAAATATGTGCTCAAAGCTGACCAGTGATGAGAGCAATAAGTGAAAGTTGATACTGTTGAAGAGTATGCAGAGCTAAATTTCATGTCCACTTTACTGCACTGATGCTTGTGGAAGAATTACATGAACCTTGGAATATTTTTCTTTGAATAGGGATAGTGACCCAAAAAAGTGAGGCACTTTCTCCCTGCATGTTCAATGTAGGTTGTCAAATATATCAACCAAAAAGGTTGATGCACTCTTGCCTCTTGCCGTCCTAGCTTAATGGTAATTTCCACGGAGGCTTTCATGGCACTAATGTGTTTCTCTACTTTGCAGCCTGATCGTGTTATGGAATTTTGCAACAATAATGATCTCCAGTTGATTGTGCGCGCACATGAATGTGTAATGGATGGTTTTGAGCGCTTTGCTCAGGGGCATTTGATCACCCTATTTTCAGCTACCAACTATTGTGGTATGTCCTAAGGGCCTCCCCTTGACATTGTCACGGTTTTTTCAGACGTGCATCACCTTGCTAACAGCATTTATTGCCTGTCACTAGGCACTGCAAATAACGCCGGGGCCATCTTAGTTTTAGGGAGAGATCTCGTGGTAGTTCCAAAGCTCATCCACCCCTTGCCGCCTGCGATTTCGTCACCGGAAACTTCTCTTGAACGCCAGATAGAAGATACATGGATGCAGGTTCTTGCAGAATTCTCTTTGATCGTCATCTCTCATTAACTCTAATATTTCATTGATTTCAAATTCCTTATTGTACATTCATGTCATTGTTGGTTTTAAACGAGAACAGGAGCTAAATGCCAACCGACCACCAACACCAACCAGAGGTCGCCCTTCGGTTGCAAACGATCAGGGTTCTCTTGCTTGGATTTAACAGATAGATATATCAAATGATACCACCTGTGCACCAACGATCTAGCTTCCACTGATGAATTTGGTATAGGATATCCCAACTTGTTATCTCGGTCGTCCCTGTCAGTGTTTTCCAAGGGCTGTTTTGGGATGCTGGTTTTTCCATTGGTCACCCTTCAAACAAGGAAGATACAAGTTCCGGAACCACAGTGCGGGCTGACAGAGGTTAAACACTTTTACTGGTTTCCTACGAAGGTGGCCCTTGTACATTGAACGACCGGCTGGTAGAAGCTGGCAGGACTCCGTGGTTTTTTTTTTTTTTCAGTCAATTTTACAGTTCCGGGTATTCTTCTCATTAGGCTTTTTTTTCGGGGGGGAGGAGGTAAGGGTTTGGTTGATTTAGGCGTATCCGTCACACGAGTTCACGTATGTGAGATTTGGGAGAGAATATAATTGTCAAAATTCCTTGTCAGATGTCCATGTATAATAGAAGTGTTGTTTGGCGTTGTAATTGGAAGTGTGGATTTGTAAGTTTCTCCCATACAGGCAAGGGAGTCGGGCTCCTGGGATGAGAGCTCCTCCACTTGGATTAATTTTTGCTCTTTTATTTTATTTTATGTTATTTTATTTTATTTTTTGGGATTCTAGGCCCTCATCTTCCTTTGTAGTGGGTTGATAGAAAGGAGATGTTGGGGCAGGTAAATTTTCCCAGTAATGATGAGAATTCATTTTTTTGAAGTAACGATGATGGAAAATGGATTTGAGTTTGATATATGCTGCGTCTATGTAAGGCTTCTGATTATTAAGTCCAATTAGGTTAGACATAGTCTGACTGTCTGAGCAAAAAATATATATTTGTGTTGATTTATAATCTAAGTCGTACCAATTTGTGCTGTTTTTATTGGCACTTTATATTTTAAAGTATTTTTAATCAATAATACCTAGATATAAAAAAAATATATTAATTAAATAAAGATATGATTTTTTGAAATGAATTCGTTGAACATAATATTATTTGAGATAAAATAATGCATTATGAAAAAAAAAGGTTTACTAAATTAGGTTTGTCCTAGGCCCAAAAATTCAATCAGATTTAATTTTTTATCATGTTCATTCTACCTACAGGCACGCATCTAGAGAGAGGAGTGATGTTAGCTTAATTAATGAATTGAAGTCTCATTTTTTCATTTGTCTACTTCTCCATCACCTTTTTTTTTTTTTACCTTTTTTCTCCCCAATTCTCCCATTATCCTCTCATCTAAATTTGTCTCGTCTCATTTCAATCTGAAATTGAGATTTCCTTGTTAATTTTATCCTTCTATCTTACAAGTGGGTATAAGAGAAGTATTTTTTCTGATGACCTTTTTAATTCCATTTGTTGCGTCTCAGGTCCCGTTTGTCGTACGAATTAGGGAGCCTTATGATTCCTTGTCATCTCGAGGTGGTCGCGAATGGCTCTGATCTTCATCTCTGTTAATTTAAAACCTGCACAACACAACTAACAAATAGGAGGTCAAAGACCCGACGGGATTTCTCTTATTAAAAACACTTCATCACTCAAGTCAGTAACTTTTCGCAATAAATGAAAGGGGGCGCACGCTTAGATGTGTGCGTAAATACGCTGTAAATGCGTTGGGAGTGCGTGGATGTAAAAATAGGAGATTAGTGAGCAGGAAATGGAAGGCCTGGCTCCCGTAATGCACCGCAGTGGGTGGCTAACTCTCGTTGCCTGAGAAGGTCGGATCTGGAATGTGGTTTTGAAATTTAACTCGCGTAACGTAAAGTCGATTATTTAGGATCCAATCTCTTTCCCTATAGAAGGAGAGAGATTTTATAGGCCCCCTGGTTGGGGACTTTGGGCGCGAGAATTCTCTTCGCAGGGTTCGTTGATCGTTAATTGTTGACGATGGTCGCAAGTGTGTCAATTGTGGCCTTGCAGTGGCAGGTAGGCTGCCGGGCGTTGCAAGTCACGCTTGGTCTACCTCCTGCGCTGGGATTGGCGAGAGAACTATGGGCAGCGACATGAGACGCGACTGGCAGTGCTGACTCTCTCCCCATTAGCTCGTTTCTTCTATGCCACTACTGTCGCCCAACAACCACATTAATAGGCAGTAGGCGACACCCATTGGCTGCGAGTACTGGCCGCCATGTAAGCCGCACTTGAACACTGGGTTGAATCTGTCGTTTGGGCTGTTGCTCCACGAGTTGGGCTTCGAGCTTCTTTGGGCCTTCGCACTGTACCCTACACTAGCCCCCCATGCCTGGGCTAATTTGCGGTCGTGTCCTGGCATGTCTTTCTAGGTCCAACTCACGGTCGCTCGACTCCCCTCAAGATGCACCAATGTTTGTCGTCTTCCAGCTTTGCGCTTTCTCTAGGCGGTTGCGCAGGCTTTTCTGGCGCCACAATGATTCGGTGCCTGTAATGGAAGGATTCGCATGCCTAAGGTTGCGTCGGATTTGAAGGCTTTCCTGTTTCATGAAAGACGTCCATGGATAGCGTGCCCTATTAGGTGCCGGAAGGGTGCCAACTTGCCCATAAATAGGAGGGCCTTTCGACCGGCAGGGTTTGTGACCCTTGGACCACGGGATATCTAAGAAGAAGATGACAACCAAAAATAAATAGCAATGTGTCCCTGACGGTTTGTGAAATTTTGTTAGGATTCAACAAAGGCACTTACACAACTAGTGCAATGAAATAAATCCGTATTTTTTATTAATCGTTAACTAGCAAACTTTTGAATATGAAGAATACAACACAATAAAACATATAAAGTTATACGGTGATATTTAATATGAAAAAATATTCTAAATTAAAGAAAAAATCATTGGTTAATTTTTAAATAAATTCATTATAATAATATCTGATTACAAATATGATCCATTTTAAAATCTCTTTACTATAATTGGAATGAATAGCTAGTTGAAACCTAGTAATTTACTATAGAAAATATATTGAGAAAAACAAGTAATTAAACGGTAATTTGTCCTAGAAATAACACTAGAATAATGTACTTGACTTTGGCGAATAACAAAACTCGAGTTAAACATCAACAAAATAGCAAACCTCTTCATCTTCTCTCTTTTCTCCTGTCTCTTTCTTCGTGCGGCGCTCATTGTATTACAAAAATGGTTTCAAATGCCTTAGAATGTATCGGGTGTAACTTTATAGTAATATCAGCACACAAACACTTATTAGTCGTACATCAAGGACGACCTCACTAAAAAAATGGCGCATGAGTATCCTTCATGCCCGCATCAAGTATGCCCATTCTATCTCTTCTTTGCACAAATACCCATTTTGTATCTATTAGGAGCAAATACCATTTGTTCACTAAAATTTTTTTTGGCTCGAACATATATTGCACGAACATCTAGTGAATTTTGTTATTCGAGTGACTCTTGCATGAGTATCGTGCCACCCTTACTTGACATCTTTGATCGGGCGTGCCATGCGCAAACATGGCATATCTTCTTGATGACCCGTCTAATGGGTTTGAGAAATACAAGGGAGTAATTCAAAAGGCCCAACAAATTTTACAACCATGCTGCAACAGTTCTGTATCATTGCACCGGCAATTCTGTTTGAATCAAGAGACAACGTTCTGAACTTTCTAAAATCTAAAGTTAAGTTCAAGCTAAAATGTCTGGCAGCAATTGTACTGAAGTTGTCCGAGACCAGCTCAATTAGAAGCTGATCTAACTTTATTTCATCATCAGGAGATTAGTAGTTCTGCATCTTTTGCTATTCTGGTTTTTGTATCTAAAATTCTGTTAATCAAGACAGAAGGTTCTTAGATTGTTGAATCCTGCCATACTACAGCATAAAATAATTTCAGAGTTCTATGGTTTCCAAATTAACCTGCACGTGTTGACGCGAATTTATACTCTGTTCATCTGTTTATTCATCACATCTGTTATGTGTTGCTAGTTTTGGGTTTTTCTCCTTCTGCCATACAAGAATCTAATCTGGAATCTGCACTGAAATTTGGATTGCTATGAAGATTGGAAGGCACTATCCCATTGGTATTCAATTGTTCTGCCCTATTTGAATCTGTTGTACTTGATTGATGTACTCAATTGATATTCAATTCTGAAGTGATGCTGGAATCTGAGGTGCTAGAACCTGTCTGGAGCAGCTGAGAATCTAAAGGGAATTCTTTTCTATTCCTCTTCTGAGATTCCAGTGAAGTTGTGACGCAAAATGTTTGAGTTTTAATTTTTGAATATTATCAGCAACAATTTTGTGAGGGCTGCAGCTTAGTCTGATCTAGAATTACAGATTTGAATTGTACCAGAATTTCAGTAGTGCACCAGAAATTACAGATCTGGAACTTGATTCTTCAGAAGTAGAGGCCAATTGGGCATACTGATTCTGAAATTAATGTTTCATTGATTCTAGTGTAGGAAAAATAGTGCCGGTCAGACAGTGAATTCGAGAGGGCAATGACAATAATGAATACTTACGCACACAACAAGGAGAAAATAATGGAGAATAATAAACACACAAATTTTACGTGGAAACCCCCTTCTGAATAAAAGGAAAAAATCACGGGACACTTAGTCCACAAATAATTTCGCTATGAAAAATTTTAGTTACAAAAACCCCAATTATATAAACTCTCGAATAACAGATAATAAGAATAAAGCACAATTCCTTGTTACTTCTGTGTTTCTTCACTTCTTACACATTATGTGTCTCTCTCTCTACTTTTGCACCTTACATACATTCATATACATATATATATATAAGTTTCTGAACGACAGCCTTTTGTGCAAGGTGGTTGCATGCACGACAGGACCTGCCACCAATTCTGCAAAATCGCCTTCCTACCGAGAGCGATTAACCTGTTCTATGGAGTCGGCTACCAACTCTGAAAGTCAATTTCTTTTTCTGAAAAGTTGTTTGCACAGATTTTGTAGATGATCAGTTTTTCCAAACAAGCTGTCTTCGGTTGTTGACCAAAGTCCTCGGCTATTAACCTATGTCCTCGGCTGTCACTCAATGTCCTTGGCCCTCAATCAGTGTCTTCGGCCGTTAGGGCCACATCTAGTTCTTCCCTTGTTGAATTTTTGAATTCTAGAATTCTAGAATCAACATTCTCGGTCAACAAAAGAATTAAACTGAATATCTGTCAGTTCCATGATCTGAAAAATTGGGTTGAAGTCTATCCATAGGAATTCTGGTGCTCAACTCTTGCCAGAAAACTGTGTTGTTTCTGTTTTTTGCTTCAGAAATTTAGAACCTGTAAGAGTCATTTTAAAAGCCAGAACTCAGATCCGCCAAGCTGTGCAGTGAATTGGGTTATACAAGATACTAAGTTGCTGTTCCATTGACTGCACAATTGCTCTACAATTACAGAACTCAGTTGTCATGGTGAGAATCAGTTGCATTTTAGAAATTGTGTCTTAACCTGCTCCTGCAAGCTCGTCAACTATGTTTCTATACTAAATTGATACCAACTGTTCTTGAGATTCTCGCATCAGCATCATTAATTTTTGATTTCAAACAATAAGGATCTAGAGCAACAACGATTGCTAGAAACTAATCAGGTAGAATTTCAAAAATTGGATCAATTGTTTGAATCTTTTATGCTTGAATTCAAGGCCTCATTGCATAAACCATGTGTGAAAATCCTATTGTCCTTGATAACATTGATTTTTCGAATGAGGATCTGGATGAGGATGAGTTTGAAGAAACAGAATCCAAATCTGAAAATGAATAAGAGATTTCAATTCCTGAAAAGGGTTATTCTCCTACAAATTTATGGGATAAGAAGGCCAATGATACTGCTCTGCAATCTGATGTTGGCATTCTTACATTTGAATCTGAAGTTGGTAACTTGCCTACTAAAAATTTGTTGGTATCTACAAGGTATGGACCCCTGACAGCAAACGCATTAGGAAAACTTGACCAACAACAGATCCTAGTGCTTTTAAAGGGAATGATTAATGATTCAATTCAGAAATATGAATCTTCAGAATGTGAAGTGGAACAGGAACTCAGAAAATTTCCAGTTGCTGCACATCTCATGTCGAGCACACATGTTATTACTAGACTCCAACAATCAATTCAAACCTGGATGTAAGGATCCATCCTTGAATCGCAATGCTATTAACAGGGGCAATTATATAATGCTATTGAACCTGATGATGGTATACTTCCATCGAACTCAATGTGTGCAACAACTCAATTTATCAATTTCTTCATCGAGAGTCACACAACCAGTTCTTGTGCTGCATCAACAAAACGAAATTCTTGCAGGTTACTCATTTAGAACAGAAGAAAAAGTTCCAGATGCTGCAGACCTCATGATAAGCACAACTCATATTCCTACCTATTCCAGCATTCAGATCAATCATGACTTTATGGATCCCCTACTGTACTTCCTACCTACGCAAGCAGGGCAGTCCAGATTCACAAATAGCAAGAATTCATATATCCCACGTGTTTCAGTATCTTTTTTTCTTAGATTTTGGTCACTCCTTTGTAGGTACCATAATAAATAAAGAGTCATCCAAGTGGTAAAAGATATTAAAGGGTCACATGATATTCGTGCGAGGGTCGGCCGAGTATCAGTCAAAAATCAGCAGAGTGGCGCATGATAGGCGCCTAACTTACACCTGTGCGCCAATTCCAGATTGGGGGTCGTTTGAGGCGTGCCCAAGGGAGCGCTTGTGAGCGTATTGTAGTGGTCACACGCGCAATGCGTGCATGATGGGTGCTTATGCACCAATTTTAGTGAGCGAGCACCCGACGGGCGCTCGAACGCTACGCCTCATATAAAATTGCACTTGACGTAATCTTAGAGTAATACAAAATTATTTCTCACAAGAGCGCCACAGAGAGAGAGAG
>JAOVVI020008690.1:0-10409 GCA_028571085.2 Nepenthes alata
CATTTTTACCAACGTAATTTAGGGTTTATGCATGATTTGGTTTTAAATAATTAAAACCCTAACTTTATGAACGTAGGTATAATGGAAAGGTTTACAATCCTTTATAACCATCCCTTAATTATCCTACTTAATTAAAATTTTATTAATTTCTACAGAAAATTAGGTAGAGTCTCCCTTGAAAGTAGATAAAAACTATACATACAACCTGAGTAACAAACCCTATACATAATATAAAAACAACTAAACCTTAACATTTATCCATTACACATCTACAACACATCCATAGGACTACAATATCAAGGCCATTTTATTTATGGCTCCAATACAGTACTTTCAACTATTATATTGGGTTGAAAGAGAGATGCCTTCTAGAAACCCGTGCAAACCCAATGATCATACCTGCGAAAGCACAACTATATCCACAATAGTATATGTCTCACAATAAGTCATAGTTTACAACATTCATTCAATACATAAACCATTCACATTTACATACATTATCACAAGCAAAATATTAAGTCTTCAAAATTCTAGCAAATCTTCCTGTAGCTAGCCCTATCTTCACTCCTTTTTGTTAGGCATCAACTCATCAGGATTATCTGGAAGGGGGAAAAACAAAAATAGCAAAGGGGGTGAGCAATGGGCTCAGCAAGGTAACATAAAGACAAAAGCTTGTGAATTTTTATATAAAAAATATGTTACAAGAAAGAGAATCGGGAAGATGGAAGCTTATAAATGATGCAAGGGCATATAGTAAAGCGTAAAAATGATCTTGTCTTTGTTTATTATTATCTTTTTCTTAGATTATTCTATTTTAATGGATCAGGGCTAGTAGGCCCTTTTAGCTGAGGGAATGAATAATCGATGATAATTTATATTCACTCCATATAATCAAAAGCCTTAATTTTGTTCTTAGATCTTTCTTAGTCATCTCATACATAATCTCTTATTTGCTCATTATTTACATTCCAAGGACCAGGATGATCTTGCTTTCTTAATTCTTGCCCTCTATAGTAACGCCCTGAGGAAAGCGAATCACATATCACTCTGTGGATGGAGTTATCATCAATTACCACTATAACATCCTAAGGATTACCAACGATTATTACCCGCTCCAATAAGCGGCCAGGATACTTGGATGGGGTATCCTTAGGTCTCCTCCACCTTAATATCTTGGCAGGCCAAAGAATGTTACCTGCTAAACAATTCTTGGTCTAGTTTCCTACTGATTTAACTTATCTTAGAGAACTCCGATTCTTAGATTCTTAGTCTTCGTTCTCATTCATCAATGGATACTGTAACTTCACTTAATCTTTTAGATAATATTTTATGATAATTTTTAATCAAATCGTAGATAAAATACTTCAACATACGTTCGTACTTCATAATATAACCTTTGCATATCATAACTCAATATTCATGATTTTTGCATTTTCATCTTAATTCTTTATTCCTCATATATCACTTTTCTTTTCATAATTATATTTTTTAGACAATCTTTGAGTTATTATTATACTTTTGACAGTATAACTTTTGGCAACGTTATAAATAAAAGCATCCACTAAACTTAAATACTTCGCAGTACCATATTTCTATATCCTAATTTATTTTTCACCATAATTATTCCCTAATTTTCATTCTAGTGTTTGGTGAACAGTGTACTGACACAATCCAGATATATAACACATAGTATATGCTAAAAACAGACTCAGATCATAATACCAATGTTTAATCATGTACTTTATTAACAATATCATGAGAAAATTAAAAAACATGCGGTATTATATACAAAACCTAAAAATGGAGGGTTTTGGAGCAAACTAAAAATAGTAATAAAGAAAAACAAAAGTTAAGGTATACTTACCTCTACCAGATTTATTATTTCCCTTACTCTTATCGAGCTGGAAGCTGCTAAAAATCCCTTCTCTTTCTCTTTTCTTCCTCTCCTTCCTTTCCATTCTCCCCTGCTGCTCTGCGTCGTGCCCTATTCTCCTCTCCTTCTCCCCTTTTAAATAACAAAAAAGTAAGTCAGTGAAATTTTCTAGAAGCGCACTCGAGTACCTAGCAAGTGCGGGTCGTGCACGGGTTTTACCCAAGCAATCTGTTTTCAGCACCTCCTTGGGCGCTCAAGCCATCGGCAAGCTGGATACATTCTGTTTTTAGCACCTCCTTGGGCACTTGATCCAACGGCGAGCACGGGCTCCCATTTCCTTAAACTTTGATAAATTTTTAATTTTTTCTAAAGTGACTTATCTTAAACATACATATATTCTTTAATCAATATAATTTATTATGTTTTAGGAATCGGTACCTTATGATTCTCCCCTACTTATAAAATTTTATCTTTAAAATTTAACGAGACCACATACCTCATGAAAATAGATGGGAGTATTTGCTTCGGATGTCCTCTTCACACTCCCATGTTGCTTCTTCGGGAGTATGATTTTTCCACAAGACATTTACCAGGGAAATGGTCTTCGTGGTAGCATCTGATCCTTCGATCCAAGATCCGCACCGGTTCTTCCACATAAGTTAAATCTTCATTAATCACCAAAGGTTTGTACTCAAAAACATGTGTGGGTTTATCAACATATTTTAAAAATATTGACATGCGGAATACATTGTGAACAGCCGCCAAATTGGGTTGTAAGACCAATTTGTATGCTATTTTCCCAACTCTCTCAAAAATTTTAAAAGGGCCGATAAAATGCGGCTTCAATTTTTCCTTTACCCCAAATCTAAACATTCCATTTGATGGTGATACTTTCAAAAATATACAGTCACCCACTTTAAACTTCAACACTAATATCCTTTGATCCGCGTAGCTTTTCTATCTGCTTTGAACTATTTTCAAATTCTCTTGAATTAATCTGATCTTCTCTGTTGTCTCCTTAATAATTTCAGGATCTAAAAGCCTTTTGTCTCTAATTTTCTTCCAATGGATTGACGATCTATATTTTTTTCCGTATAATGCTTCAAAAGATGTCATGCCTATACTTGCCTTGTAGCTATTGTTATAGGCAAATTTCACAAAGACTAAATAATTATCCCAGTTTTTTTTATATCTAACACTGAGGTTCTTAATATATCCTCAAAAATTTAAATGGTACACTTTGATTGGCCATCTGTTTGGGGGTGGTAAGCTGTACTGAATTTTAATTATGTCCCCAATTCTTTATGCAAACTCTCCTATAGTTTAGAAACAAATCTCGGATCTTAATATGATATAATTGTTGTAGGTACACCATGAAGTCTTACAATCTCATCTATATATAGTTGCACCAGTTTATCATAAGAATACATAATCTAGATTACCAAAAAGTGAGTCGATTTAGTTAACCGATAAATAATAACCCAAATGGCATCATTGTTCTTTGGAGTTCGAGGCAAACTTGAAACAAAATCTATTGCAACATCTTCCCACTTTCAACTTGGAATGGGCATGAGTTGTAACGATCAAGACAACTTCCTTCTTTTAGCCTTTAACTGTTGACAAATAAGACACTTTCCCACATAATCCACAACCTCCCTTTTCATATTTTGCCACCAAAATGTCCTTTTTAAATCCTAAAACATTTTATTTATCCCTGGATGAATCATACACTAGGATCCGTAGGCTTCTTTCAAAATCTTCCCTTTTAACTCTTTGTCATCCGATACACATAAATGACCCTTGAACCTTAATACCCCATCAGCACAAACATTGAACTCTATTTTGGAGTCTTTACCCAAATCCCTAACAATGTTCATAAGAAAATAATCATTTACCTGCTTCTCCTTAATTTCTTTCACTATCTCCGGCTGAATCTGAAGGTAAGATAGAATCATCCAGTAGCCACAAACATTCTATTGGATATCACACTGTTTCAGGAGTCTAATATTTTCATTTGCTTTATCTGCAGTCTCGTAACAAAACTTAAGTGACGGTTTAGAGCATCGGCGACCACATTAGCTTTTCTGGGTTTATACTGAATTTCATAGTCGTAATCCTTCAGGAAATCCATTCATCTCTTCTGCCTTATATTTAATTCCTTCTGTGAAAATAAATACTTTAAAATTTTATGATCAGAATAAATAAAAAAATTTTCACCATAAAGATAGTGTCTTCAAATCTTTAGGGCAAATACAACCGCAGCTAACTCCAGGTCATGAATTGGATAATTCTTTTCATACATTTTTAAATGTCTAAACCCATAAACAACTACTTTCTCATTCTGCATCAGCACACATCCCAAACCCATCTTGGAGACATCACAATAAACCTCAAAACCACCAGATCCCTCCGAGATAGTCAATACTAGAGCAGTAGTCAGACGGTCTTTCATTTCCAAAAAACTCCGATCATATTTTTCTGTCCAGTCAAACTTGGCCTCTTTCTTTATCAACTGAGTCAAGGGCAGAGTAATTCGAGATAGATTCTCTACAAATCTCCTGTAGTATCCAGCCATACTGAGAAAATTCCTAACTTCAGTCACTAAGGTAGGCCTTTTTCAATTAACAACAGCCTCGACCTTTTTGAGGTCTATAAAAATGCCACTATTGGAAATAACGTGTTCCAAAAATACTGCCTTATCTAGCCAAAACTCACATTTCTTCAATTTAGCATGCAGTTTTTCCTCACGAAGCACCTAGAGTACAATCCTCAAATGAGTCTCATGTTCTTCATGACTCTTGGGGTAAATCAAAATATTATCAATAAATGCTACCACAAATCTATCCAAAGAGGGTCGAACACCCTATCCGTCAAATCTATAAAGGCGGCAGGAGCATTAGTAAGGCCAAACGACATAACAAGAAATTCATAATAGCCGTATCTCCTCTGAAAAGTAGTCTTGGCCACATCCTCCTGATTTATTATCAACTGATGGTATCTCGATCATAAATCAATCTTAAAAAATATTCAAAACTCTTATAACTGATCAAATAAATCATTAATGCGCGGCAATGGTTATTTACTTTTATCATGACTTTATTCAGTTCATAATGATCCACACACAACCTCAATGACTCATCCTTTTTCCTAACAAATAGTACCAGTGTATCCCATGGAGATATACTCGGTCTGATAAAGCCCTTATCTAATGGTTCCTGCAACTATAATTTTAACTCCTTCAACTCAGCAAGTGACATACAATACCGTGCCTTCAAAATAGGGCTAGTCCAAGGAATAATCTTGATCTCGAATTCTATCTACCTATGAGGAAGTAACCCAGGAAACTCCTCCAAAAACACGTCCTCAAATTTACATACAACTATAATGTCTTTCGCTAGCACACTATGACTCCCAATAATATTGGCATATGCCAGAGAAGCCTGGCATCCACCCTGAATCAAGTGTTTGGCATAAAATACTGAAATTAACACAGGTATACTCTTCCTCCTAATGTCTTGGAAGTCAAAGGACTCAACTCTAGAAATAGCAAAACACACCCTTTTTAGGAAATAGTCTATACTTGCATAATAATTAGCCAACCAGTCCATCTCCAAAATAACATCAAAATCTCCCATATCTAATAATATTAGATCAACCACAAATTGCATCCCATTTACCTCAACTACCGGATACATGATATTAGTAATTATCGATGATTCCATAGGCGTCGATACAACCAGAAAGTAATCTAAAATTTTTGAGATTGAGGTGATGTGACATGCAAATTGCGGGAAAATAAAACAATGTGTGGACCCAGAATTAAATCAAATAGAAGCAGAGACTCCACAAATAAGAAGAGTACCTTCGACCAAATTTGGGGATGCCTTGGTGTCCTGGACTATCACTGCAAAGGCTCTAGCTGGAATAGTAGGCTTCTTTCTTTCTAGCCTTTTAGGTAGGGAAGGTTCTTGATCCGATGACCTTGTTGACCACAGTTGAAACAAGCCCCCGTCACTTTAAAGCATGGCCTTCCCGGATGTTTCTTCTCACAATGGACACAATTTGTTACTGATGCCTAGGAGCTAGACACCGACTGAACTTCGATACTACCTTATCCTTTCTCTGTCATTTTTACCCTTTTGGATGTTCCCATTGGTCTTGAACCTGATCCTGCACCAATACTCATTCGGCTGGCTGTCCTTTTTGCAAAAAACTTTTGAGTCTCATTTCTTTCTCAAATATTAAGACTCTATCTAGGATCTCAGTATATGTCTGGAGTTTCTGTGTCACCAACTACTTTCTAATTTCATCTGTTAGCCCTTATTAAAACTTCTTTGCTTTCTTCGACTCATCATCTACAATGTAGGGTGCATATCGGGACAATTCAGCAAACCCTACATCATACTCAGCTACAGTACGATTCCCTTGCCTCAATTGCATAAACTCCTCTTCCTTCTGATCCTAGAGACTAGAAGAAAAATATTTTTCCTTAAAAGATTCTTTAAATATCTCCCAAGTAATTTCTTCATCAGGAACTCCCAAAACCCTTTTCTTCATAGCCCACTGGCTATCAACTTTCCCTTCTAATTTATATGCTACAAAAGTGACTTTCTCCCACTCCGAACACTAAATAACCGTGAACACCTTCTTTAATCTCTGAATCCATATATCGAGTTTTATTAGATTCGAGTCTCCTAAAAATTTAGGCACCCACTCCGCTGTAAACCTCTCATATGCTGTCAGGTCGGGTTTCACTGGGGCCGGGTTTGGAGTAGGGATTGGAGCAATTTGACGTTGCTCCATTGATTCAATTATGTGGGCCATCTTTCCGAGCAAATTCAGATATTCAACCTCTCGATCTTGAGGGGCACTAGTTCCGACTCGATTGTTTGAGTTCTTTCATCTATGCGCCATCTAAAATTATATAACCAAATATCAGAATATGAATCTTTTAAGGGAAAGGGATAGCAATTATTCAATGCATTTCAAATTTAACCATAAAGGGTAATTACCTAAACAGTCTATCTAATATTAACTATCCTTATCCCACTTCAACTTAGACCAAATCTAAGCTTCCGCATTGAGATCAATCAATCCTAAGGCATCTCTTTTTTCTCTTATGTCATTTGTAACGAAAAGGGTCACAATCCTTGACCTTCCATTAATTATCCTACTTAATTAAAATTTTACTAATTTTTGTAGAAATTAGGTAGATTTTTTCCTAAAAGGGATAAAAATCATACAAACAACTTAGAGGACAGACCTTGTACATAATATAAAAACAACTAAACCTCAACATTTATCCATTACACATCTACAACACATCCACAAGACCACAATATCAAGGCCGTTTCATTTATGGCTCCACTATAGTACTTTCAACTACTATATTAGGTCAAAAGAGATATGCATTCTAAGAACCCGTACAAACCCAACAATTGTACCTGTAGAAGCACAACTATATCCACAATAGTATATATCTCATGATAAGTCATAGTTTACAACATTCATTCAATACATAAACCATTTACATTTACATACATTATTACAAGCAAAATATTAGGTCTTCAAAATTCCAAAAAATCTTCCTATAGCTAGCCCTATCTTCACTCTTTTTCATTAAGCATCAACACATCAAGATTATCTAAAAGGGGAAAAAACAAAAATAGCAAAGGATGTGATCAATGGGCTCCGCAATGTACCATAAAGGTAAAAGCATGTAAATTTCCGTATAAAAAAATATATTACAAGAAAGAGCATCGGGAAGATGGAAGCGTATAAACGAAGTAAGGGCATATAGTGATGCGTAAACATGATCTTGTCTTTGTTTATTATTATCTTTTTCTTAGATTATTCTACCTTGAGGGATCAGGGCTAGTAGTCCCTACTAGTTGAAGGAATAAATAATCGACGATAGATTGTATCCACTCCAAACAATCAGATACCCTAATTCTTGGTTCTTAGATCTTTCTTAGTCATCTCATACATGATCTCTTATTTTCTCCTTATTTACATCTCAAGGACCAAGATGATCTTGCTTTCTTAATTCTTGTCATCCATAGTAATGCCCTGAGGAAAGCGAACCACATATCACACTATAGACGGAGTTATCCTTAATTACCACTGTAACATCCTAAAACTTACCAACAATTATTACCCACTCTAATAAGCGACCAGGATAAGCGGCCAAGGTAACCTTGGATCTCCTCCACTGTAATATCTTGGCAGGCTAAAGAATGTTACCTGCTGAACAATCCTTGGTCCAATTTCTTACTGATTTTAACTTATCTTAGAGAACTAAGATTCTTAGATTCTTAGTCTTCATTCTCATTCATAAGTGGATACCGTAACTTCACTCAATCTTTCAAATAATATTTTAGAATAACTTTCAATCAAATCACAGATAAAATCCTTCAACATATGTTTGTACTTCATAATATAACCTTTGCATATTATAACTCAATATTCATGATCCTTGCATCTTCATCTTAATTCTTTATTCCTCAAATATCACTTTTCTTTGCTTAATTAAATTCTTCAGACAATCTTGGAGTTCTTAGTATCCTTTTGACAATATAACTTTTGGCAACGTTACAAATAAAAGCATCCATTAAACTTAAATACTTCGCAGTACCATATTTTCATGTCCTAATTTATTTTTCACCATAATTATTCCCCACTTTTCGATCTAGGGTTTGGTGAACAGTGTAATGACACAATTTGGACATGTAACACAAAGTATATGCTAAAAACATACTCATAGATCATAATACTCATGTTTAATTATGCACTTTTTTAATAATATCATGAGAAAATTAAAAAACATATGTTATTATATACAAAACTTAAAAGTGGAGGGTTTTGGAGCAAACTAAAAACTGTAATAAAGAAAAATAATGGTTGGGGTACACTTACCTCTACCTGATTTATTATTTTTCTTACTCTCACTGGGCTAGAAGTTACTAAAACTCCCTTCTCTTTCTCTTTTCTCCTTCTCTTTCATTTCCTTTCTCCCTTGCTACTTTGTGTCGTGCCCTGTTCTCCTCTCCTTTTTTTCTTTTAGAATAACAAAAAAGTAAGTCGGTAAAATTTTCTAGAAGCGCGCTCGAGCACCCAGTGAGCCTACGTTGAGCACGGTTTTTACCGGGGCAATCTATTTTCAGTGCCTTATTGGGTGCTTGAACCAATGGCAGGCCGAAGGCATTCTGTTTTTAGTGCCTCCTTGGGTGCTCGAGCCAGCGCTGAGCATGGGCTCCCATTTCCTTCAACTTTGATAAATTTTTAATTTTTTTCAAACTGGCTTATCTTAATATTCTTATATTCTTTAATTGGTACAATTTATTATATTTTAGAACTTGGTACCTTACAGTATGTACTTTGATTATTTAGAGTTTATTCACATATAATTTTTATATGTTATTATATGTGTTTTGAAAATAGCATTGGATGCATTTATGAAGAGATTTATTATCTGGAAGCTCTAAAGTTATGTGTGGCTTAATGTGGTAAGGATTTTTTATTTTTTTTCAAACTTTATACTAATTTGTACATGTATTTGAAGTTGTATAAAGACTTAAGATTCCAAAACTCTGAATATTTGTATCTATATCCAAGAAATATGAAAATATAAAAAGTATAAGAAGGGACCTCCATAATTGTTAAGAATTATGAACCATCCTCGAGAGAGTGAGAATTAAGTGTGAAAATTTCATTAAGATAAGATAAAAAATTAAAACTCTGTAATTTGTCATCCTATATTCATTATCAGTTATTTAAATCTATTATCTATTCTATCAGTATTAGTATTGCCATCTGAATATATTATCTATTTTGTCAGTGCTGATATTGCCATCTAAATCTATTATTTGTTCTGTTAGAATCGGTATTACCATCTGAATTCGTTATTTATTCCGTCAATTTTGGTATTGCCATCCATATCTACTTCTATAGGAAAAAATGAATCAGCAATTTAAATGCAATATCTCTATCTAAAAAAAATTAGAAACAATATATGAAAATTAAACATATTCCAAAAGTGCATTTAATCATACCTCATGTTTATACATCACGTATTATGCTCATATTTCTCTTTTCTTATATTATTTTGAGTATATTGCTTATTGTCTTCGTTATATTTGTACCTCATTGAGCATTCGGCTCACTCTTTACTATTTTTTACCTTTAGATGAGTATGAGCTTATACTCGACGAGGCAGAGTAGGGATAAGCAAGTTGGCTAGACATCGGACTTGGAAGATTATTTTGTTGACTTAGATTGTGGTGGTTTTGTATTTTTATTTTGATGTACTTTTGTATATTTTGAGATAGACATGTATTGATGAATCTGGTATATTGATGATTAGCAAATAGTTTAGTTTTCATTGTATATTGATGGATGTATATGCTTCTACAAGTTATTATGGTTTGATATTTAGACATTTAGTGGCATTTTATCTGATTCGATATTGTAACTGGAGTTATAACGTTGGTGTCACGATTATGTTGTAACTTTTTAGATCCTGTGTGTATTTTTGTTG
>JAOVVI020008691.1:0-14046 GCA_028571085.2 Nepenthes alata
TTGGCTGTGTTTGATGTGGTTTCGAGCGAAGTTGGTGGAGACCCCATTCTCTGATACCATGTAAAGCTCAGCTGCGACGTATGAGGAAGACGATGACAGAGGCATGAGGTAAAGAGGGAGGGCAGAAGTGAACAAGGCATGAAAGAAGATGGACGCCACACATTTTATTCAATTTGCTTTGTGCTGGATAAAGTCACAAGAGGCAGAATTTGCCATTATATAATTACAACGGGCAGAAATAAATGGGGAAACAAAGTAAAGAAAGAAAAAAATTAATAAAAGGAAAGACAAAAATAAACAGAAAGAAAATATACAGTAAATATACAGAGGGATATTTATTGTACTACAGCTGTATTTTCTAATATACACATCTAAGTATAATGTTTTCTTTTGAATATTATCGAGTCATCCGACCACATACAAGAGATATTTTAATTACTGACTATAGTATATAAATATGTATATATTCGTGAATAATCTTCATCTGCTCGTAACTTTATTTTAATATATATATATATACAGCTATGTGCTTAGTTGAAAATTTCACCAGCATAGATATCAATCTTTGGTGACATCATACGTGGGAAGACTTTGGAAGCAGGCGGTTCACTCAAGCATGAGTGGAGCGCTTTACTCCAACATCCGATTTAATTATTACTATATTTAAGAATACTAATTATTTAGTATTTAATAATAATAATAATAGATTTGTTTTGATTAAGTGGTATGGTAAAACGTCAATTTTAATTAGTATTTTGTAATCTAATTATTGGTGTCCAACACGCACGCGTAGGCAAAGCTCTCACGCTTACGCAAAAGATTCGAAAAATAATTAAGCAGGCTGAATTATGTATGTACAAACCTAAGCAAACTGCACTTATATTAAAAGCAATCGTATCATAATTGCTTTCAACAATCCAATCCTGGCCCAAATTTAAGCTTGATAATATGTTCTTAAGCTATGGTAGATGGACATACATATTTTAGCCATTTTAGGGATGTCTTCTACAGCGTGACATTTTATCATATTTATAAATATCAGTAGATTCGTATAAAAATTGTATCCCCTAATCTATTCCTTACTATATTCAATGAAAAAAGGGTCAATATTTATAATTTTGTAAAATATTTTAATTTTTATTAGAAGTGCTATGATTGCTGTATTGACTTAAATTTATAAATATATATATATATATATTTGATCCTAATTGAATTATTTTAAATATTTTTATTTATTGTTATGTTTAAACGTGACTCAAGACAATTTCTTTTAAAATAAAAAAGGATCAAACACATAAAAGACAGACACACATAATCGGGCCAGTTACTCCGCACGTAAGGGATGCATGAAGGGCGTATGTGTGTGGTGCAGTTATTTGTGGCTCCATGCATAGAGCGAGCATAAATCACACTCCCGTGCACCAATGTTCAAACGACTGCACGGCCTCTTTTACTAATTCTACGTTTTAAAGTCTAATATTTTACCGTGCACACTTATTTCTCTTAATTTATTTGTCGCCTTGGGTATTATTGAAGAGAAAGGAAAAAGGTTGGTTCAAACCGTGGGGCTGATGCAGCCATGCAAACATGGGATTCTAAAGTTGGGACCCTGTCCCTAACCTCCTTAGGTAGCTGAACTGTAAATCATCCTCGGGCAACCGAGTCGATGTGGCTGCCAACACCACAGCCTACCACTCCATTAAAGCAAACAATTTCCCATCGAACAATTAAAGGCTTCATATTTATACTTTCCAAGCAGAGAAGTGTCCAGTCGTGTTCTATTTGATGAAGAAGCCCCAAGGCAATCTTCCTTTATTTGAATTATGGCGAAGAGGCTTCGAAGCTGGACGTGAACAAACTCCTCACATCAACCCTTGTTATAAATTGATGCCGGTAATATTACTTTAGGTAGAGTTGATTAAAAGAAAAGAACACCATTGTTAAGAAGAATAATTTATCTGTTAAGGAATCTTTGATTCATCAATTGGCAATTGGGTCTCTCAATCCCTAATTTCAATGAGTCTCTAGATAGATCATTGGGAATGCTAAGTGAGTCCCTTCCATCTTATAGTCTCCATATAGAATGATTATCCTATCAATCGATGTATTAAATATATCTCCGGTCTCATTCCTCTTAATTATATATATTTTTATATATTCTCTATTTTAATTCATTAAGCCCAGTGGCCGAACCCAAACATAGCATTTACAATGATTTAGCTAAGTCTTGAAACATTTGGCGGCTAGATGTGTATGAAACCATGAAGTGTTAGCTTGTCTGGACCCTGGCCGGTGACCATTTGTTTGCTCAAATATGATTTGCATAATAAGAATCGCTTATCTCTGTTTTCTGACTCAGACACTCACACTAATGTTATTTAATATTTTTTGAACCTGTTAGGGAGGCCCCTGAAGAGCAATCTTGATAACTCAAATATTATTTGATATTTTTCAGTCACTATTATATCTGTTTATTTTTTGATAATATGATTTATATATTTTTTTTATTTGAAGCGTATTAACTTTTTGAATATCTCTTGATTTTTATCAGAATAATCCAAATTGTTGAGTGACTTGGAGCGCTTCTAGGAGCTCAATCATCTACATTGGGTGCTCGACTCTCTATTAGGGATCGGCTAGGATAGCTCGAAGGATATTATACATAATGTGGATTCTGAATAGCTTATCCTAGAGATGATATGTTGACTTGGCCTATAGGTTTGCCCCTTTGGAGCTCGGACGGCTACGATGTTGGAACTAAACTAAAAAAGAGCTTGTTCGAGCTTGCAACTAAGTCAGTTTGGAGTTCGACTGATCTAATATGAAGCTCAGTCAAGCTTTTTAACTCATTCGATTTATGCCCCAACCTGATTGTTCTTTTGTCAAACTTTTTTTTGATAAATTCATTTTGTTTGGACGCACTAATTTTCTTGATTAATTCTAACTACCTTGACTTATGTATATTCATCATATCGTGATCAAACTATTTGATAAATGTCTTCACTTACATAACCATTAGAAACGGCTATATGATATTCACTTGCACTCTTCATAATGTCAAAATTATTTTAAAGTTTACCATATAAAGTGTTATCAGTATCATTTTGTGACCTTCTAAGTTGTGTCTTTTTAGTACATTTTTACCTTAGAAATCATCTTGGCATATACCTTAGATATCTATGAACAAAAAAACATCAAACTAATATACAAGCATCCCACGTTGCAAAAGTTTTAAGAGAGTAAAATAAAATTATACGTTCTCATAGTCCTTACGCTAAGGAAATGTTAAATTTACAATTTGAAACTAGAAATTTTAAATACATAATCTTACTACGTAGATAGTGTTTATCCTCTATATATTATGCACACAAGCTCATTATAATTAAATTGGCCTGTTCTATTCTTGTCACCCATTTCAGTTGACTGCCCATGCACTCCCGTGCCTTCTTTTTAGTTAAAACCAATACCATTCATATATCTAATTATATACTTAGTTTTATTTAAATTGTTGTTTTTAGCATGAAAAGAGAGAAACAAAGCGTAAAAATTAAATAAATTAAAGTCTACACCTATTTTTAATAATCTTTAATATAACTGAGTATATGTAAAATGTATTTCTGTTTGGGTAATATTTGCCTTTTCTTTTACTTTTTGAATTATGTAATACATCTCCCGTCATAAATATTGGCCTTTTAGTAGATCTTGAGCTTGGTTTTTGATATGTACAATTTTTTCCTCGAAAGATCAATTCGTATATTTACACATGCATACAAGAAAAACAAATTTATCTGTCAATTCGTGTATGAAATTAGCCCAACATTTATTATATTAAATCCTTAAAATAGATACTCATATACAACACATTTTATTCATTCATACCAAGTATTAAAATAATAATACTTATTTATTCATACTAACCAAATAAAAAGTTATGCACTCTCATTTCTATCCTCATTTAATTTTTGAGGATAGTGCTTCTGGTTTAACCATGGTTTTTGAGCAAATCATGGAGGCTTTGTAACAAAAAATAAAATAAAATAAAATAACCATTAAACCTAAACCGAATTTTTTTGGGTATTTTGACTTAATTAATTTTCACCCTTTTTCCTACACATTTGGCCTGTTGGACAAACAGTTCAGTCAAGTTATAACAACACTCCTTGTCAATCTTTTTAAACTGTGGAATGCATCCCAAACAGTCCTCCAGTGAGAAGCTCATATTACCTGATAAAAATTGCAGCAAATGGCCAAAACTTCCTCAGAGAAACATCAAGGTGCAGAAGATCAGTTATGCTCGGACGGCAAACCTATGGAATACATTATGTATGCTCCGAACTGGTGGAATCATTGGGCGGCCTTATGTTGGTTTCACTGTCACCCAACTGCAGCAATACGCACATATCTTCACCACTAGCATTCCTCAATGCAGAAAGGTTTTCGGATACCTTGTCATCCTGATCTTCTTTTTGATGCAACCGAGACGGGCTGACAAAGCTAGGGATGAACTGATGCTCGATGTTTGGACCTTCCTTAACCCCTTCTTCCAAATAAATCTCGACTTGCATCGATAGTGAATTCATGTCCGGACCAGACAGGCCATTGTCTATGGGGATATGCTGGATCTCTAGTCCCAGAGATTCAAGTTCTTCTCGCTTTTTGTCAGGAGCTGATGAGCCCCTCAATGTAGAATTCACTGCTGTTGCTAAGGCAGCCCTGTGTTCTTGCACTGCAGCTTTAATCACGTGCAACACGTATATGAGAGACAATAGCAAGACCCCCGAGTGCTAAATGTCATGTTTTACCCAAATCTCCTACTTAAAAATATATATCCCATTTCAGGGCAATGGATAATATATATTCCCATAATATCTCTGTGCAGTTCAAACTTTAAAGTATTTATTTATGATTCCTTTGTTACCTTAGTATTTGCTTGTATGCTGATTACATTTATGTAAAGCTGAAGTAAAAATACAAATAAGCTTATTGGCACTTGCCATCACTACTTTGTCCAAAATAACTTTTGGCTTAAGGAAGAAGTCCAAAGTCTTTTTTCTTTTTCCTTTTTTTCCCGGTTTGTTCTATAGTAAATTGAGTTGTTACATTCTAAAGGAAACACCTCAAAGTTCAATGGCTTAGAAATTGTCTTTAGTAGGAGATTCCTATGCTTTAATGTTTTTTATGAATATCTGCAAAACAAAAAAGCTAAATGATATGTGATGAAATGGAAACGAATTAAACACGACGGACTTCCTTCAGCACAGCCTTTGAGAAAGCATGTACCTTTAAGCCCTTCATTGTCGGTGATGAGCTCAAGTTCAAGCAGATTGAGAAGGCGGCCTAGATCAACCCCACTGGTCCAGTTTTCTGGAGATTGGCCAACTTTTAGCTTAAGTTGCCCCCGATTAGCAGCTCCACCCCATATGATACCAATCGGTCGTGGCTTCTCATTCTCGACTGCTAACAAAATCAGGCTTCCAATGTCTCCTTCATAATCAAATGCTTGATGGTTCTCACCCACAACAAGAAAATCTGTCAAGAAGCATATCCCTTTCTCATCATTGTACTCAAAAGCATATGCTAATACAATCCCAGTAGTCATGCCAGAACTCCTTCCAACTTTCATCACCCGTTTCCCAATAATGCTACTAATTGAAGACTGCAATTCTATTTTCATGACATCCCCTATCTCTCCAATCCTTTTGACAGATGTAGTTATTCTAGACATGTCAAAATCATCAGCAAAAGAGATGAATGCTCCATCTGCTCTCACAAACGTCTCTGCACATGTACCGAATGAATAGAAAGAAAATGGTTAACACGATTATTCAGCAAAAAGCTAACAGGCAAACATCAAATAGTTGAGCACCATGAATTGAGTGTTTTAAAGTGCAGATAACATGTAAAAGCTGCACGGAGGTGAAGTGATACTAGGACCAAACTTCATATCAGAATAAACAATGAGAACAGAAAACATGAGTTCCATCACTCACAACTCAAAAGAACTTTGAGAGTGGTTATTTAACATAAATGATCAGGGTCAAGCAACCATTTTAAGCCTCATACAGGAACCCAGGTTTCTATTGGCAGTTTTGCAGAGAGTACTTATACCTCCATTTTCCACATTTTAGGTGTACTATATTTTAGTGCAGCAATGTTGCCGTCAAAGTGTCCCATTGTGATATTAATGCACAACACCTCCTTAATCTTTAACAAGACATCTCAAACTAGCTGTTGACAGAGCTTAAAATATGTGTAAGAATGGACTAAAGACCTCTCAAGTGGTAATTGATGTCCATCAATTGCATATCCTTAAATTCATTTATGACAAATGACAGATCACATGAAATACAGTGATGGATTAAGACAGACTAAATAAAACTTGGAACATTAATGGGTAGAACCTTTATTTACAGCTCTTGCTCCAGTATTTCTCTCACAACACCATGGGGCCTAAAAGACTATTTCAGCATGAAGGGTCTATCAACTTCCAGAAATAATTATAGGGCTTCTAGGAAATTCAAGAATCTTTCAAATGCTTAATTAGAGCTACTCAGTTTCCCTTGGGACCACCTAAGTATTTGAGTTGAAATTTCAATGGACAGTTCTTAGCGTTCACATCTTAATCGAATGAGGTGTATCGAGTATTATGTGTCGTGAAGAGCTAGTGCAGCAAATGGCCCAGCAGTCCCTGATGGACAAAAATAATAGGAGCTACTTAAAAAAAGAAACACTTATTCGGTCCACATTAACTAAACAAAACAAACTACACTAGCTGGAGTCACAATCACATTACCTGGGTTCATTCCTGCAAAGATGCCATACCAAACATTGTCTGTGATAAACGATGTAGCTCTCTCTACTGCACCCAGATACACCCCAGGTCCAAGCGATGGCGGCAATGGATGGAACATCTTCTGATTAGGATAATCCAAGTCAACAGCAACATGCCGGTTTGTCAGGAAGCCAACTTGGTGATTGCCTGTTTGGCTCCGCACAATAGCACCTAGTGTCCCATAGGTTTCTTGGCTTGCCACCTTAGATAAAAAATAAAAAAAAAACAGTAGCATGGCCCCCCACAATGTCAATGCAGAAAGCAAATAACTTTTTCAAAATAATATCTGGAGGAGAAAAAAAAAACTCCAAGAACAAACAATAAACACATTAACAAATTTTAAATAGAACATAATGTCATTGACAGGAATTGAAAAAGTATCTCCAAGTAGATCATATAAATAAGTCTGCAGCCAATGATAATAACTTCAAATAAACATTGCATTAACATTCAGTCATGAGAAAAACTTTGCTGCACCATAAAACTATTATGCATCCTCAAGCCCAAAAGTAAGTGTGTATCCACAAATTAATGGCGGAGTCCTTGACCAAGGAGCAGCAGAAATGATCAGATAGTTATGAAGATCAAATTGCTTTGAAGGAAGACAAGTTTTTGATAAAGGGTTGTTGCTGACAAATGTACGGGTCTGACTGTCTGAAGCTTCTGGGGTAAAGCCTAATGCAATCTACAGATCAGATACTAGCATGCTGTTAAGTGGGAACAAGTATATCAAGTAGAAAAGTATGTGGAATTAAATAAGCATGCAAGTTTAGAAGGTTAAATATTCCTTACTTCGTAAGACTCAGTTCTCCATTTCTTTCTGAGGTTTTCCCACAAGTTTCAAAGCCTACAGCTAAGAAATATGATATTCTCTCCTAAGATCTTTGTTTCTATGAGGGAATATATAGAGCATTCAACAACACTATCATCATCAATAATGCCACAAGTCTCACTATGTAGGTCGATGTTGAGATCCTCATCTCATTTAGATCACCACAAGGCAACGTCCCCAAAATGTTGGAGGGAATCAAGTAATTGGTCGATCAAGTTCTTCATCAGAACCTCCATTGTTCATCCAATCTTTCCAAGTCCACTTATCCCACTTCTAGTATGTCCATCCACAACCAACCCACTCTCTCTCACAGGTGCAACATATGGTCTACATTACGAGACAACAACAAAGTCATCTTGACTGATCGTCCCACATCTCATCTTCTATGAGAGCAATTTCTAGTTTACTATATGCAAACTCATTTCTTACTTTATCTTATGAACTACTACTACTCATCTATCTTAATATTCACACTTCAATTGTACTAGGATTATGTATAGAAGTTCCTCAATAGCCAACAACAAAACCCATAAAACATAGCTGGTCTTAGAATAGCCCAACACAAAAGTTGCTATAAATGTTTATCTAAGTGATCGCATCATATGTTTTATGCAATCAATCTTCCTTCTGAAAACCCTCAATGAACTAGGTGCAGAGCATCATGATACTAAACATTCAAAAGGGAACAAGAAAACTAATGAAAACTTCATATGCATGTATCAATGTTTAAGAGAGATCCAGTTGAAGAATGCATTCCAGAAGCAGTTAAAGAAGCTATTTTCAATTAGATATGGCTATAAGTTAGAATCAAACTTTCGCCCTTCCTATCCCTTGGGCTCGGATTAGCTCAAAATGTACCTCTTCTGAGATCTGAAAAGATCTAAGCAGAGCAGTGGAACACGCAACAATAACCCTTAGAAGGAACGCTGGAAAAGGTAAAAGAAAAAGGTAATCTCAGTGGGGCTTCTCACCCCCAACTAATCTACATCTCTTTGTTATGCTTTCTAGGTAATATAGCTTTGTCCATTCAATGTAATCTATAGACAAGGTGCAAAAAGAAGCAGAAAAAACAGATATTTAATCTATCTTTATTCACTTATATTTTAAAAGAGAAAAATAATTCAAATATTGTATTCTTTTAGGTAGCATCTTCTGATAACTTCATTTTTATATGGTAGTTTTCTTCCAAGAAGTTCCTACATATTTTGGCTCATAATTTTATTACTTATGCAGATTGGAATAGTTCTGCAATTTTTAGCTTACCCCAGATGTTAGATTTGTTTTACATCTACCCTCAAAAAAAGGGAAAAAGATACCAAACCGCCAAAAATAACATACAACTAGACTAATTTCAGATAGGTTCTTCCCAAAGCAGTTGATTTGTAAGCAAAAAAAATGGAGACAAAAATGGAGTAATAATTTATGATGTGGCATTAAACTGGGACATGAAATCCCTCCCCCTGAAAAAATGTGTTGTTCCAACTAAAAAGGTAAGTGGCTACAAGCACAAGTTATATTGAATTAAAGTCAACACTTTGTGAGGCAAACGCTTAAGGATTCAAACAAAACAAATTGCCCAAAGTGGGTATTGTCTAGGCGCACAAGTTGTTTCAAATTAAAGTCAATCTTTTAGCGAAGCAAATGATTAAGGTGTCAGGAAATCATCAGTTAACGTTTACAGGAAGTGGAAAACAGTGGCTGAACTGCACAGTCTTCTTTCAGAAATCAAATGAGAGAGGGAATGGGTACCATATGATTGCATATTACATACCCATTTGTTGAGGACTAACATACTCAGAATTATCAGAAGTGGACAGAGCTAAGACTGCCTTGTGTTGCAGGATGTAATGGGGGAGATGATTATGTTGACTACCAAACTCATCTAACAGACGTCAGTTGGCAGATGATATTTGCACCATCACCAACAGCACTTCTCCACAAGTCAGTTCCATTGGTATATGAACTTCATTGCCATTGCTGCTGCCATAGTCCCCCAAAGCCCTAGTTCAAACTCTTTTGGTTTCATTATACACATCCTTCTCTTCCACTCTATCCTACTAACAATCAAAGCCCTCCAACCATCCAAGGGTGATAAAAGCCTTACCACCTCATCTAGCTATCTTCCTACATCTGTCCTGGACTGCTCCAGGTGCCTCTAATGATGAAACAAAATATCAGTTTAAAAATATCCAATTCTGAGGCCATCAACACACTAAGACCCACTACAATATTAATAATTTTTGTAACTGCACACATAGACCTATTTTTCGTTTACTTCATGGAATTATCAAATAATTGTGATACTGCCGTCACGTAATGGTCTCATTAATTGTATTTGGCCCATAGAATGCATTTGAAAATATCAGTAATGATTTTAGCACATTTCACTATCATAATACAAAGATTCACTGAGGTCATGTGTACACAAAAGTAGTATTATACAATTTAACTACTCAAAAAATCATAAAAAACTTTTTGAGTTATTACCATTTTTTATTTTAAATTAAATAATCGCAAATATAAACATTAGAAACATTTTAAGAGTCCTACACAAAACCCGAACAGGATGGCAAGGACAGCCAAGGCACGTTACACCATGTCGTGATACGTTAATGCTGAGAATATATATTTCAAAAACATACATGCACATGTTTCGTACAGTTGCATGTATTGTTGCAAAAGGAAAAGTTCTTTTACATACTTTTTAAGTATGTTTTATGCGAAAATTTTCAATACTGAAAATTAGTTTTCACTCGTAGTAAGGCAGATGACAGAGGCTCAACAATATGACGCAAAATTTTCTTCAGAAATTGATCATCCACCATTCACATGACTAGTTGAAGTAGCTATAGGTCCCACATACCATTTGCATTAACTACCCATATCAGTGTTTTCATTATCACCACAATACATCCAATGCCATCTTTGTCACAATACAAAGAACTAAACTTTTGTTAGTTTCTAACGGCGGAGGACAATTTTCCATGCATGGTACTTGAATAGATCAGAGTAAAGTATAAGGACCCGATTCAGATAGGCAACTCACATTGAGAAACAAACTAATAGCTTTTCCTTTCAACAATATATCTGCCAAAGGGGGCAACGGCTTAGGTACAATACATGGTTCAAACAGACGTCACAAAAATAAACCCCCATAAAGAAGCATGAGAAACATTGCACAATACTTAATAGGAATAGTAAAACTCACAAAACTATTGGATCTTATTCTTGGTAAGATGCAAATATTACTTAAAGAGAGTTGGTTGCTCCGAAGGCCGTAGAGGAAAAAGAATAAACATGGATAGAAATGCAGATGACTCATGTCAAGCTTCACAAAATGATTTTTTGAAAGTGATGAAGGAAAACTCTAGTTTAAGAAGATAAAATAGGCAAATTCCCTCAAATAAAATGAAGAAAGTAGATTCAATTAGTACCTGAGAACCTGATCCTACGCATGGATCACTCCCTCGTAGATCATCCACAACCTCAGCGTACAACTGCTCCTTGGGTGCAGGCTCAGAAGCACCAAAGTAAGAAAATTCTACAACATCAACATCGCACCATACTCCTCCTGGTCCCTGGTAGATGGGTGTGAAAGTCATCATATCTTCGAAGTAAAATGCTTTTTAAAATCAGGCATGCCAGCACAAAGGAGAACAACCCTCTTTCTAAGGAAAAGCAAACCCACATACACAATTGCATTGTCACGCTGAAGCTAATCTATCCTCACTGATTATACTTCCTTTGTTAACAACAGCAAACATGGATGTGGGTAAAAGGTAGAACTTGAGAATATTATAAACTTTACCTCCAAGACAGAAGGTAAACACTGGATAGGACTGAGCCATTGCTTGTTAACTTTTCTAGAAACAAAGACTAGGATGGCTGGTATGTCAGTCAACAAACCCCGGCGGATACGAAAGCCAATGGCCGTTCCTAGGCTGTAACAGCGCAATATTTTGCTATGAAATGCCCTTATAGTCATGAGTTCAAGCAAGGTTGTTGCTTGCTTCCCCTTAAGCAATGCACCAAGTGTTTCAGGTGGCACTCCTTTCTGAAGGTTTGCAAAATAACTTGTTCTCTCTTCAGCAGCATTATTCAATCGACTAGAGGTGGGCCATGAGAAGTAAGCAGCATTACTTTCAGAATGCTGTCCAGCTGATGCAAACATCAAAGTTTTAATGGACTTCAAGAAAGCAATTAGCGATGGTTACAACAGTTCCTGTCAAGATTATGTGCTGATTCCTTTGGCGGGTGGAACCACAGAAATAACTCTGCTTACCCTGCTCTGGTATATCATTCAGCTTCCTAAAACATACAATAATACCTCTTAAGTTCCCATGTACTTAAATGCAGCAGAAAGGAGTACACTTAATCTAACCTGCTCTGCAACTATCCAATAAACAAATGTATATCAATATTTAGTCTTCCAATAAAAATCCAGTCAAGACACCAGCTCCTCAAGGAAAAGAAAATAACAATTCAAAGCAAGAGATACAATAAACATTTAGTCCAAAGCTTTCCTTGCAAGCCAAAGGTACAACGTGAAGACACTATAGAGAACGACAAATACCGTAACGTATGCACGGAGAAAATACAAAGGACACATTGGCATTGAGCGGGAAACCCTATATTTTGCTTTAATCATACTGCAAAGTTTTCTTGGGCATCAAGGGTAAGAGATGAATGAAATGCATGGAAAATAAGATTTTAAACGGAAATCAACAATTGATATCTAGAGAAATTCCAGACCAAAGTAAGACGCAAAGCGACCTATTGAATTCAGACCAAGGACGCAAATTTCAAATACTAGTTTTAGTATTATTCTTATTCATTTTCCTTTCAAAAAAAAAGGGGTTGCATTTTAGCTGAGGAGGCAGAAAAATCAGGAGAAATTGAAAAAACAACAGAATTGAAACCTTCCAAGATGATAAGCAAATCATACATGGATGATTATTGGGTGGAATAAGAGGGGGGAGTCCCAATTAGACTTAAAAGAGTGGTTTCCAGCTACTTGAAAAGCATAAAACTATAAGAAATTCTGGGTCGTCATTACATGGATTAAAAAAAACAGCTAAAAAAAAAAACCTCTAAGCAAGGCAATGAAAAGATCACATATACGACACATCACCCAGAATCTTTAACCTATTAACCATAACCACCATGGAGAATGAAACAGGCAAGGCTATTAACATCTTTAAGAAGCAAAAAGTGCGTATCCCATGAATGTTTTTTCAAACAACAAAAAAAAATACAAAAATAGGAGAGAGGGAGGGGGCCGTGACATCGTGGCAGAGGAGAAGGGCAAGAGACCTTACACTTCTTGAAGAGTTTTGATGCCCTAAAAGAACTCAATAAAATTCACGCATTTTACTGAATCGAATTTCGTGACAGTCTGAAGAGAGTTTGAGAGAGTGCCCATCTGCGTCCAACAGCAGATGGTTTGCCAGTCTAGAAAATGGTTTGTACCAAAAACGAGAGACACCTCAAAAGGAGAGATACTACGGAGCACAGTAAGGATGTTGTTTGTTTCTCTTCTTTATTTCAAAAATCATTTAATTCAGAAAAAACAAAAAAAATCTTGGCAGTCTTAGAAGATTCCAAATCCCAACTTATTTGAATAATATATAACAACTTATGAAAAATTTTAATCAAATTTTCATTTTATGTTTTTCAAAAATATTAATTTATATCTTTTTTTAAGAAATTCCTTTTAATGTGGAAGAACTTGTTAAAGTTACAATTGCATATTTAGACATATATGGGACAAAGGTAAGAGTGCTTAATTTTAAAAATTATATATGTTAGGCCTTTAAGTTATCTTTAGTTCATGAACAAAAAGCATATAAATAAAATAGATACTATTTAAAATAAATAAAATTAAATATCATTTCACTTATTTTTTCTTCTTATCATTTCTCCAACCAAACAACATAAAAATATTTTAATTTCATCTATTTAGGAATAAATTTACTTTTTGAATCACTTATAACACGTACCCACAGGCAATAAACTTACCAAAATGACAGTAACGAATAAATTTCTCATCGTCTAATTTGGAGATATACAATTCGAAATCTAAATTAAAATAGAAAAGCTAGTTTCAAACTTTTAAATCTATTTTAAATAAAAACCTTTACCCCATGTCTGAATTTTTTAAAATCTAAAGATCACATAAATAACTCTTAAGCCCTAAAAAATATAACCATTGAAAGTCGATAGTCAACTATCCAGCCGCATATCCAATAATGATAAACTGCTCCTCCCTCAAAAATATATAAAATCACTTCCTAACTTTGATATTTTTTGTTTACACTTGCTATCATTTCAATATGTTAAATCTTCAATCTTCCATATTCTTATTTTCTTTTTACAAGTATCT
>JAOVVI020008692.1:0-14046 GCA_028571085.2 Nepenthes alata
ATATTTTAAGAATTTTCTATTTATTACATGTAGAGAAAAACTATTTCCACAACTTATAAATTTTATTTCTCTTTTACCATCATATGACTGAGGATATTATTACCATCGAAGATATCATTGGGGAAGCGGGTAGGCATTTTTTATACTATTCTACCTTCGAAATATTTTTTATTTGAATAAAAGTAAAAAAGTCACAAATATAAATTATGATAATATTTATCATATTATTATTACATATTAAATAATAAAATATTAAATTTATCTTATCATATTATTATAACCAAATTTAAAAATAAAAAATTTTAATTTTATTCTCGTTTTATTTTATTTTTATAAATAATTATTTATTTTTATTTTATTTTATTTTAATAATTAAATATGCAAAAAAAGCTACTGGTTCAGGAGATGACTAGAAGGTTTGGCGGGAAAGCAATTACAAATCAGGGTTCCACGCTGAAGTGACGCCAAACACCGCGGAGAGAGAAGAGGGAGAAAGGAGAGATGGCAAACAGGCTCGTTGTAGAGATGGGTCTGCCTAAATCTATCGCCAACATCTTCGCAGCTCGTAACATCAAAACCGCCAAGGTATTTCTACTCCATTCCCTTTCTCTTTCTCTGTCGTTTCGTTCTGGATATGAGTCTCATGAGAATCGAAGTTTGCCCAACTATATCCTCCCTCTGAAATCTGCATGGTCCTGGGTTTATTACGCATCTATGCAAGATTAAGTCACATATTATCGCTTTTTTTTTGTTATTACCTTATTTTGGCGTTATCATTACCACCGGCTAGGGTTGAATTTATTGAAATCAGATTGTTGCTTTTTTTGCTATCGCCCTAGTTGTTTATTATCACTACCACCTATTACATTTGAATTTTGTGAACTCAGTCGGTGACTTATTTTGGCATTATCATTACCACCTATCCAGGTTTATTACCTGAACTCCTTCGTCTGAGTTCACATTCAGAAATAATATAGGCTGCCATATGCTTCCGAAGAACCAAATTTTTGACTTCAATTTGTTCAGGACATTGTTGAAATTTGCCTACTCAATTCATACGGTTCCTATTTAAGCTCTGCCAATCATGAAAACTTAGGCCATTGGGTCAAGAAAATGTTTTATAATCTAACATGTTTGAAGCATGAACTACCCATAGACCCACTGTTTACAGTGGCTGAAGCATAACATCAGAGAAGTTGATGGTTCCCAAGCTCTGATCTCTTGACCACCCCTGTCAAAGTGTCTTAAGCTCTTAGGATGATTTGTTCCTCGACAATCACATTTTCACAGACATGGTTACTTTTAAACGATGGCTAAAGGCCATGTAAAACATCTCCGTTGCAGCGTCTTATGCTTTTAGGATAATTAGTTCCTTGATAATGATAATTATTGTCAATATGGAGATATTTTGAATGATTGTTTTAGTCCATGTGTATAGTCTCTCTTGGTTATTTGGTTTCAGGATGCACTATCTTTGACTGAATTTGAGTTGATGGAGTTGTTGGATGTGGGGCTGGCAGACGTAATATCTGCTGTGTTGTACATCAGTGAAATGGTTTGTCCACCTTGTGAAACTGTAAGGATATAACTTTGATTCATGAATTTATGGATTGTTTTTGTATACTATTGGATCGTGTCCATGAGAGCATCACAGAACGATCAAAAAATACATAGCAAGCCTATACTGTTTGACATCAAATTAAAAGCTTAAATATTTTGCCTTATGTATTATGATTAAGACACATATGACAGTTGTGGAGCTATTTTCTGTTGACCATTGAAATTTGGCTTGTATCATAATTAATAAAAGATATTTTTTAATATGATAATTGGTTTGTGGGAATTCCTCTAATATTTGTCTGATGGGAGGGATTTCTAGGTTGCTATACATTTGTATATCTTTTATCTGCCACAGCTTTCATTAAGCATCGGTTAACTTGGATAAGCCATTCATACATACTATTCTCACAAAACTTTGTCGATTTGATACCATATATATAGATATGGTAGCCCAGCCTCGTCATTATATTGTTCCTATCACAGCTGTCAATTTGACATGCACATTAAACATCGCCATATTCAATACAATGGCATGCTTTCAAGATATAAATTCTCTTTATTGTTCCTTAGGCACTCTTGCTATTGGAACAGCGCCTTCAAAATGAGCAATTGGCTGGCCATCTTCCCACTCGACTGATTGGATTAGACAAGGTCTTATGTGGTGGGATACCGTTTGGTGTTCTGACAGAGTTGGTTGGTCCTGCTGGGATTGGAAAAACACAAGTATGCCATATAACATAATTTCTATATGTATGACCCTTCTTTTTCTCTTTTGGTAATGGTCACCAAGTTTGTTCAATTGTCATTGTTTTGAATTTTGTATGATTTTCATGTGCCCCAGCCCCCCTCCCACTGGTTGCGTGTGGGAAAAACACAGAAACTGAAACAAGGATGGAGCCAGAAGTTCTGTAATGGGAGGACAATTTTTAACCTTATGGAGGATCTATTTTTAACCTTAATTGAAGAATTCCTGCAAATCGTTTTCTAAACTATTGGTTAAATATAGAATTTTCATGAATTTTGCGGGTTATGATTAATTGGACTCTTTACAGTTGGTGGAAGCTTATAGGTAGTTTCTAATACTTTGTGGCACTAGAAACATCTCACATAATATGCTCTAATTAGCATAAATTCTGAATTTCCCTTTAGAGGAGGATTCTTATGTTTTTCAGCATGATCTAGGACTCTACTTATTGACACTTTTAACTACCACCATTAGCAAGAAGGAATGAGAACCTTTGGTTAATAGAAACACTTCATTGGTTTTGTGGTATTGCTTTTGCTTATATAAGAACATAATATCGTCATCAACAATGAAACCTTAGGTACCATAGATGAAAATATTGATATTGGTATTAGTTGCGGTCATATTAGTATTAGACATAAGTGTCCCTTGGGCGCACATTAGGCGCCAGCAATCTGCCAAAAGTGCGTTCGAGCTCCGATTAGGCGTCCCTCAGGTGCAATTTCACGACCCAGAACATGCAGGTGATTGCGTTAGGCCTTGATCAAGCATCACTTCACCTGATGTGACCCAGTTCAAAGTTGACTTTAACCCAAACTTCCATTTAATCTCAAAACCTCCCTTTTTTCTTATCATAGTTAATTATAATAAAAATTATAATTTGAAACTTGTCCCTTACAATCATCTAAGAACATACATGAAAGAACCTCATGTATTTGTATAGTAAGTTCTTCTACAGTTAAGAAACATGGCATTTGCAGTGATGGTTTCGAAACAAATTACCTGAGCTAGACGGACATTGTACCTATTATCCTCCTATTGTCTGTGAACTAATTCAAGATTCATCCTAGCTTTATTCTTCCAAAGTGACCTTTTTGTCCATTCATGTGCATGTGGATTTTCAACCAAGTAACTTGAACTGTTTGACAAGTATATCAGAGAGTGAAAAATGAAAGACAAAGGAAGAACCAATTTTGAAACCAACTACTTTCTTCCTTATACATCATTAGTTTTCCATCTTGTTTGGTTTGCATACTCAATAATAATCTGGGTTTGAGCAGCAATAACCATGAAAATAGTTTCTTTAAGGCATAAAGTATGCTAAGATGTTGCCTTCACTAAGCCACACAAGTAGGAGCCTCATGCACTTGACTACCTTTTTACGCTTATAAGTTTTTCCTTACTAACCAACCATGGTTGTGTAAGGTAATATATCAATAGTTCCTTCCAATTATTTGGGGGAGATGCTTTCAATTGATAAAGGCTATTCTGTAAGCTTTTGCTGTGTTTATGTTCCTTTCTGGAAAGATGGCAAGGAACATCTAATTTTTTGTGCATAATATCACAGTTTTGCTTGAAGCTCGCGTTATTGGCATCGCTCCCTCAGAGTTATGGCGGCTTAGATGGCCGTGTAATTTACATCGATGTGGAATCTAAATTTAGTTCAAGAAGGTACATACAGCGGGATATTATTGAAGCCTTATTTTGTGTTTCATAAATATAAGTTGTTTTAGTTAAATGCTATTTTTTCGTGCTATCGATGATATATAAATAGGTTTTGATGCACTCATGTTAGGATGTTCTTCTTTCAGGATAATAGAGATTGGATCAAAGAGTTTCCCGGATGTCTTTTGCCGTGAAGGAGTGGCACAAGAGGTATAAAATCTGTTTGACTACATTGAGTTATTAAGCATAAATGTTGAGCTTCACTATTTTCCCAGATGGCAGGTAGGATTGTGGTTCTACGGCCATCATCACTATCCGACTTTACTGAGAGGTGATTTATTTGACAGCTTATCTTCCTTGCATTAGAGTGACCTTTATGTACTTGCTAGGATGAGGGCCACTCGTTCTACTACTAAAAATTTTGAACTGGGGTTTCTCCAAGGTTCACAGCTTGTGTACAAAGATTTGGTTGGAGTCTTATCACATAAAATTTTATAAACTGTTTGAAGGAGGGACTTACAAGCAAAAAGGTTTCCTTCTGTGTAAAGGTAGGACAAGGAACTTGTTTGAGTGTATCTGTCCTAAATCATAATCCCTATAAATCCTACCAAAGAAAGAGAGAGATCTAAAATGAGGAAAAATGTCATAAATTTCTACGGTTTTACCAAAGAAAGAGAGAGATCTAAAATGAGGGAAAATGTCGTAAATATCCATGGTTTTTTTGTTTTAGGGGAGGGGGGGAGTGGGAGGTGGGGATATGGATTAGTTTAGTTGGATATAACTGTTGCCATTTTGTCTGAGATGTTTCAAAGGAATCATAAACTTGATTGGTTTGATGTTAATTCCTGTCCTTTCATTCTTTGACTCAACTGTTCTAACCATTTGTTGCATAGAAATTGTCAACTTCTCTGTTTGAATAGCTCTTTTATAAGCCATGCTGAGGTGCTGCTGCATAACACAAAGCACAGAATTTCTAACCTACAAAGAGCTCAGATCCTTCTTGGTTGCTTGCCTTTGCTCTTGCTCTTTTTTCTCTATATAGAAGAACTTGGATTTAGAAACAGTTACTAATGTAAACCACGACGAAATCTCAATGTCTTCAGGGCAAATTCCTTGGTTACTAATTTTTTGGGATTGACACCTACCATATTTTTGAGGGATTATCAAAAATATTGTGCATACTACTTGAGATCAACATGAAAATTGTTGGTCTCTATTAATTGATTCTTTGAAAATGTTGAATATTCTGGTCATTGCTTGTTTGAAGTTGTTATGAACTTGGTGCTGCTTCCTGTGAAGTTCTGAAAGAATTATCACAATTTGCTATCCCCTTAATTAGTTGAGATTTAGATCCATCATTTCAAATAGTGGGACAATAGGAATTTGGAACACTATCTTCAGCAATCCAATCAAATGTACAAGTACAGCAGTTTCATAGCAATTAGTGTAATTTCTATTTTACAACATAATATGGTTAACATATAAGTAACCACGGAGAATGACCAAGAATGATCTAGTTTTCCAATATTAGGATCCTCATTGGAATTATCATCATGAAATGTTAGTTTCCTATTAAGAGAAGTCTACCCCCACCATATTACCCTTCCATGACAACTAATTTTCCTAATTCCCATTATCATTCATGGGAATGATCCACGTTCCAGGTAATGATAATGGCCATAAGCTTGAATAGCATGAAAGTTTTCTCTGTTGGTAGATTTTGTTTAATGTGGGGGAGGATAGTCAAGCATTTTTTATCTGTTATTTTTGCTTTTCTGCTACTTTGTGTGTGTGTGTGTGTGTTTTTTTTTTTAATATAAAAAGGAGAAAAACAATTTTAGTTAGCTTTTTCCTATAATGTTATGCATGCTTGCACACCTAAAATGCAATTCTCCAAAATTTTATTGTGAATTTATGGAGTTGTTTCTACTCAACTATTTCAATGTATAATTTGAAGAATTTCAAAGTATATTTTATTGCCTGCAGATTTTGGCATTCTTTTTTCTCACTTGTTCTTGTTATGCTGATTAATACAAGACTGCAATGCTAACGAACAATTATATCCATGTTAAATTACCAGTTTACAGCAAATTAAGGTTTCCTTGATCCAGCATCAAGTGAAGTTGCTTATTGTTGATAGCATGGCTGCCCTTGTTTCCGGGTGAGTCCACCTTTTACTCATAATGCTTTTCTTACAGAAAGAACAACTGATCTTGGCGAATCAAGGGTGCTTGGCGGTAGGGTATCCAATTTCACTGGCCAAGGACTTGCAAAATTTACCAACTTCGCCTCCCTATCTTACCTATGCAAAAAAATGCAAGGAGAATCAAGTCTACCACTTCCGAAAGTGTTGGGTGTCTCAGGGTGGTTGTGGTTGGTGTTTTGGAGTAGAAATTCTTAATTTGATTGACCTCAAAAAATTACTTACGGTGCCAGTAATTTTTAAGGGGGTCCTAATGAAGGGCGTGAAGAGTTCTCTCACAATCTAGAATAGAAATTGGTGGTTTCTTTTTACTAGTAATATTATTATATCAAGGATATTATTTTAAACATTTTCATATTTTTCTTTTTCATAGGATTTTTCAAGACTGTTGAAGTAAAACATTCAGTAGACTTCTGATCTAAATCATCTAGGAAGGGGATATTAGTTTCAGATTTCTTTGTTTCTTTCTCTTATTCAACCCTAGTGTCCCCCCACCCCATATTATGGCTAAGATTTTGAGTTTCTTACATAACTGGCATTATTTGGGACATTAATTTGGTATTTGAGCATATCCAATTGTCTCCAATGCTGTTTCTTTGCATGGGATGGAATTTAGGAATCCCACTTCTATCTTGAGTATGATTTATCATTTCTCAGGTGTAATCGTAATAATATTGTTGGATCTTTAGAAGTTGACATTGTCGAGGATAATGCACAATCATCACTATATTTATCATTATTCCCAACAGTCCTTTACCGCTTCACAGTTGCCTCAATTGGTTGTCCCTACCAGCCAATCTAATAAACAGAAGAAAATTTCTTAGTAAATGTAAGAGAAAAAGAACAAAGCCAGCTTTTTCAAACAGTAGACCCCCTTCTCTGAGCTCTACTGTCACTTCAGGTTTATTTAAGCCATTTCCAAAATCTTTATGTTTCAATACCAACCCAATTTTTTTTAAAACTATGAGCAATACTCTCATCAAGAAATCTCTGGATGTTGATACCAAATTGAAGACCCCATGACTAAATTGAAACCCTAACTTGCACTTCATTCTGTCAACTCTGGCATTGGATTCTGCAATGAAAAAGCTCTAATTGCTCCATGAACCTTCCGTCACACTGCCTTTATGCAACCTCCAAGACAAAACTACATCTGCCTGCATCATCAGATGATGAAAATTTAAGACTATGTTGTCTTTCCCCTTTTCCACATCCTCGTGCTGCTGTTGTGTGTCATTGGTCTCTCTTTGTTTTGAGCATGAATAAGCTTAGAGATGGTGAGGCTTCCTTCTTGAGCCAAGGCCTTGTCCAAATGTAGGCTGAAACGAGGAAACTTGGCTGTTTATTGTTAAACATGGAGTTTGGATTAAGTATGAATTTACCAGTCGTTTTACTTGGCGACTTAGAGTAGAGTTGCTTGAGATACTTGCCATTCCTTTATTCTTCTAGAATTTGAAATAGTTAAGGATGATTTCTTTTTAAAACAAGATTGTAGCTTAAATCTAGGAGGTGAACAAGTTGAGCCAAGCTGGAGGTTGACAATTTCAAGCTTTTCTATTCAAATTTTATAGAGCTAGAGCTGAATATGTGCTTTTATTTGAGATTTTATGAACTCAATCAAAGCTTGGTTCATTGAGTTTGTCCAACAAGCTCAAAGTCATTTTCAGCTTCTTTTATTAAAAAAATATTTCAGATTCAAGTCCTCGGGTTACTAAATATATAAATCTTCTGGATGGATTCATCAAGACTTATCTTGCTTGTATTGGATGGAAATAGGATTTATCTCTCCTTTTGGGGCTTACTTATCTTGCTTGTATTGGATGGAAATAGGAGAGGGAAGGTTCCTCATTACAAAATGTGCATATTAGAGGACCTGATATGAAATTACTGTACTTGTATCCAATCTCTTGAAAAGATAGAAAAATGCTGTTGATAGTTTGTTTCTGCATCGCAAGACCAATCCATAGATAGTCTATGACAAATGATATGCAGACTGAAAGTGGAGAACTGTGATTATTTTATATGACCTTTAATTATTACAAAAAATCTCTTTGTAATATATATTAATTATTGTTCATTAGTTGAGTTTTCTGGAAATTATATATAATAGTTGAAACACTATGTGTTTAATAGATACAGGTGGAATAAGTGACTGGTCCTGATTTTTTTTTACAGGGAATATAAGCAGGATACTCCTGGACAGCATTTACTTGGTTGGCACATCTCTTTCATGAAGTAATGTTTTACCATCTTAATTCCTGTTCTTCTAAGACTTTGAATATGATGCCCTTTTTCCTCAAGTAAGATCACCTTTCACATGTGCAGATCAATGGCAGAATTTTCACGTATTCCTGTTATTGTTACAAACCAAGTCAGGTCACAAATCCGTGATGAAGTTGGCCGGTTTTCCTTCCAGGGTATGGGTGATGGAAGCTTAGTGTAAGCCGTGCTTCAATTGGCCTTTTTTTCCTTTTTCTTGGGGGTAGGGGGGGCAGGCGATGGAATAAATGGACAAAATATTACTTCAAAGAAAAATAGTATAATGGAAAAATGATACAAACAATTTTCAGTAAATCATAATGATTACATACAAAAACAAAACAAAACAAAACAAAAATGAAGGAAAAGAAGAATATTAACATTTTCCCTATGTGCCTCTACTCACTAAACACTCATTCATCTATAACCAGTAGCCAGATATTTTAATGGCAATGGAACAAGGGTGATATATATATATAAATGGATTTAATCTATCTTCTATGAATGTCAATGGCCTACACTGTCTTCTCATTGATTTAGTCATTCTCTTACTACTACTAATCTTTGAATATATTGTAAAACCCAAATAGGTTAATAAACTCCATATATGTCTTGGATGTTAAGATTAAACAGTATAAACCTCTTAAGGCTTCCGTTAGTGTACAAGGTTTCCTGCGTTGTAGGTCTTTGGGAGGTTTACATAAACATAGCCTCATCCTCGCAACATAAAGAGGCTGTTTATGTACACAGTAAAAAGATCCCACCCCTAAATAGTGTTTCTGGTCGACTTGTTTATTGATTGTTGTTTATAATGCACAGAGCAACATAGGGCTGAGATTGCAAAGGATCTGACACGGTTTGATTCTCATCTTGTTGCTGCTTTGGGCATTCATTGGGCTCATGCTGTAAGCATAAGGCTTGTGCTTGAAGCAATATCAGGTTGGCATAGAATTAGCAACAAGATGGATTTATCTTCTTTTTTAACAAATATGACATTTCCCTTATGCTTGTTTGGTCCAGCTTCTTGGGAGTGCTTTTGGGAAAGCTCCAGAATAGAGTTTGCCCTAGAAGTTTCCTAAAAGTTTGCTGGGTTTGTCTAAAATCTCTGTTGTGCTTTTATGAAAGTTCACTGTCTGCTCCAGAATAGAGATGATTGGGATTTGGGACATTTGACCTGTGCAAATTATCAAATTTGTTAATGTTAGCGGCACACACTGTACTTGGTGATAAGCTTACATAAACTTGGATGGAGATTTTGGGGATAGAGATGTTTACATGGGGCTTTGTTGCTGTGGTTGTGGTTGTTATAGGTTAATAGGTTCCAAAATGCTCAGAGCTTTGGATCTGATAAGTATGTTGGCTGAATGAAAGTTCATCAATTGAAGCAAGTGAGCCACTATGTAGGAAGTTACTTCTGTGCTGTATATTGCTATGTTGAAAGTTTCACTTTTCTCTTGCAGGTCAGAGGTTTATAAAGATAGCAAAATCTCCAGTATCGCCACCCCTGCAATTTCCATTTGAAATAAATTCATCTGGCATTTCGTTGCTGGATGATGATGGAGTAGAAGTGTTGGGACCAAAGATACATGCAATACACTGTCAGGGTTAGTTACCGTGGCTTTTCTTGATCAAATCTGTGAAGTAATCTAACATTATCGGCACTCAAAATTACGGAATTTGATCCATAGAAAATTGCATGCATCACTTTGGCCATCTCTTTGGGGAAGAAGGAAAAAGTCCTGGACATTTGACCGTTTAGTACAAAATAGAAGCCTCTTAGTTCTGGCATGCCACTCTTTCTGCATCGGCATTTATTGTCTAACAGTTTCAATGCGTCAAATTTAGCAGGATATCATGCACCTTGATTATTCATATGAAATGCTCTGTCGCCTGTTATCTCTACTATGATAAAGCTGACGAGATCCTGTATTGTACTTCAGACTAGCCTTAGTTCCCACCATGTTTGGTGGGTTTTTTTCAAAGAACAAGGGAATTTTAGGAAAAAAACAGAAAATGGAGTGAAATTCAACATGACTGAAGTAAGTTATTTTCTGCACTCTGCTATCACTTGCCTTAGAAAATTGTGATCTAATGAGGGGAAGAGACAAAGTATTGATTTATCATGAGGGCCTTATTTATTCATAGAGAGAAGAACTTATTGAATCGTAAAGGCACTGACCTCAGGAACCTAAATCTCATCTATCCCAAACTCCATATATTCTGCTAACAGTTCTATGTTCTTGCTAGCTCTGAAAATCATTTATGATATGTATCTTCATAATCCCACGATAAAGAACAAGAAGATTCACATCTCTGAACATTTTTTCAGGTCATAGCGACATCATTGGCATTGGCAAGCCACATTCAACAACTTGATCAGGTTTGAAGTTGTTTGATAGAACATGCAAATCTGCAGCATTGTTACACTCGGAGTACAGTTAACTCTTTCTAAACTTCACAAAAAAAGTCTGCCCTGCTCAACTAGTTCTCATCGTGCACATCCGGATTGGCTTTACCCTGTCATAATATTCCTTTCCGAAGACTAAGCTATCTCTGAAATTTGATTATCTATCCTTTTTCTTTCTTCTAATGTCTACCATTTATCCCAACTTATATTTAATCTCCTCTTGCCCCGGTCCAAACCCATCTCGACAGATCGATTAATGAGTAACAGCCAGTGAAGTAGGTGCTTCCTTTTTGGTACTAAAGAGCTCGGATACCATGAAATGATATAATCAGAATAGTTTGTGGCAGGTATTATGCAGTGAAATTGCTACTCTTTCACTTGGATAGCTTGGAAGTTTGTATATCACTACTTACTACAGTTTCAGCTGTTGAGGTTATGGACTTATTGTTTCTCCCATATCTGCACCTTTTCTCATCTTTTTTTTCTTTTTCATGGGATTGATTTGAAATGACAAATATGACAAAGATATTTGTGTAGGATAAGATTTAATCTTTTTTAAAACAATTAATTTTAATTGATTTTTTTTCTTTTTCTATTTTAAGTACTAAGGAAACCATTTCTGGCATTTTTTTTGGGAATTTCTTGTCATCAAGGTAATTTAGGATTGTACATGAAATGGTAAGAATAAATCACCTCAAGTATGATAAAAATGCTTCAAACAATTTAATCTGTATAATTCAGTAGTAAAATTCTATGATTTTGGTAAAAATACATTAGCTCAATTATGATAAAAATATTTTTGTCAAATTTGACTGTACAACTCAGTTGAAAAATTTTATGATTTCATTATTGGACATGTGTGCAACTTCTGAAACAATATTAGTTAGAAAATGACCTTTTATATGAACTGTGTATAGAAAATTGTACATGTTCTAATACATGTATTATTCTGTTTCCCTTTCTTTCCCTAATTCCCCCAATTGGGATGGATGCTCTCCATTATCGCAATAAATTCTTTTTATTTTCAGAAAATATTCTGAAATCTGTAAACATAAGCTGATATAAATACTCCTACATCTGGGTATAAATTATTTCCATTTTTTTTCAAAAGGATTTTCTAAATTCAATGTTTTTAGAGAGGAAAAATAACCAATTTTATTATTTACGATGTGATTTCAAAATTAGACTCTGTTATTCAAGAATGAATAAATAAATACTGACAGGTACACTTTTATTCAACAATTTAATTAGCAAGCAAACACAATAACACATCATTCTACCCACATAGGAAGAATGATATTCAATAGAGTTATTATCAGTAAAGAATTTATTAGAGCTTTCCTAATTTAAAGTCTTATACTCTTTAATTTTTAATTATAAAATAAGTTTATTAGAGCCTGCAGAGAGCTCGTTGTGTTCGTTTTAATTGAGATCTTTTATTTGTTGCAGAGCTTCAACAACTTCTACCATGGAAGGGCGATCATTGGGATCCGATTCAAGGCATCCAAGAGCAAGTTGAACTGCCTCATGTGCAGCCTTCTCTGAAAACTGGCCCTCCATTTTGGCATCTACAATGGCTTTCACCTTCCCATTATTCGACGCACGACTCTTCACGCGTCCAACGAGATCCTCCATGCCACCAGCGCGCAGGCCGGTCATCATCTCCAGCAGCACGACCCCGAAGCTGAACACATCGCTCTTCACGTAAAGACGGCCCGATGTGCAGTACTCGGGGGCAACATGACCATACGATCCCATAACGCTGGTGTCCACGTACGATTCCCCATCCGCCGGCCCCGATATGGCGATGCCAAAACCCGTTATTTTCGGGTTGTGGGTTCCATCAAGAAGTATGTGCTGGCAATGGAAATCTCTGTGTATGATGGGTTTCTTCAGATTGTGCAAGAAAGCCAAGCCACTAGCTGCTCCCAGTGCTATATCAATTCGTGTGTCCCAACTAAGCGGCTCCTCGGAACGACGAGTACTGTGGTTGAAAAGATGCTCGTTCAGGCTTCGGTTGGGCATGAATTCGTATACGAGAAGCAGCTCCTCGTCCTCACAGCAGTATCCGAGCAACTTGATCAGGTTCGGATGCGTATGCGTTGCTAAGAAATTCACCTCTGACTGCCAGAATTCATGGCCTCTCGGCCTTGATGAGATCCACCTCTTGACAGCAACTGCTGTTTTTGACCCACTGTTTTGGCACGGAAGAATTGCTTTCAGCTTCTTGATCAGAGCAGCACTTTTAGGTGATGCGACTGCGTCGTCTTCGTCAATGAATCCTTTATACACCCGCCCAAAAGAGCCTTCTCCGATGACTGCATCCGGGCTGAAATTGTTTGTGGCAGATTTTAACACAGCCAAGCTGAAATTTTTTAATTTGGGCTTGTGAAGCTCATCAGGAATTGGCTCAATTGAGGAGTTCCCCATCTGCTTATTGGGTTTCCTTCTGTATAATACTAATGATTTCGCAAATTTCTGATCTATTCAAGTCCAAGCAATGCACCATTTGACGCGTTTTCTGCTGTCTCTTTTTGACTTGCATATTATCTACCCCAATTTTGTTTTGAAGTAATATTGTTAATTCTTTTGAATATCTTGATATGAAATATTTGGTGGGGTTTGATATTCGGATTTTTTTGATCCGGTGCAGTGAAAAATTTGAACTCCTCGTTAGTCTATAATTACCAATTTAGTGAGAATAAGGAATAAATGATGTATAATATTTTTTATGTAAAAATACCTTACAAACCGCGGGAAAAAATTATTGAACACAGTTCATAAATAAATTTACTATGTAAAATGGTTATAATAATTTTTAAATAGAGTATTCGCTATACATTCGAGACAGAATAAAAAAAAATTTACAATAGTAAATAAGGAAGCTCTCCTTTAATCTCTATTTTTCTTTTTACATTCTCCTTATTGATTGATGATGTATTCTACACCTTTAAATAAATAAATAAATCTTTAGATAATTCTGTTTTATATAGTGACTATTCGATAGGGAGGTAGACAATGTTGGTGAATTGTTAATAATATTTCAAGTTCTTAGCCAAATTGTTTAGATACTATTCTTGAAATCAAGTTTGAAAAGGAAGAATTATAAATTTAAGTATAGAAAAAAGCACTTTCTAAAAAATTATTAGAGTTTTGAGGTTAAATTTTCTGTAACTTTAGCAAGTTTTCATTTACAATCATCTCTTT
>JAOVVI020008693.1:0-14046 GCA_028571085.2 Nepenthes alata
ATTTATAAAAAAATGATGTTGTTTTTTTTATATAATAAATTTATCACTTAAATAAAAATTAAACAGGTTTGACCAATCAGTTTGTTTTTATAACGATTTACAAATTATATTGTAAACACCCTTTTGTAATTAAAACAAAATTATATTGCCACTCTAAGACATTTAAATAACGTTTTTCAAAACTGAACTTAATTTCATCTATTAATAATTTCATAATATGTATAAAGGGTCGATGATTAGATTAATATTAATCTAATCAAATTAGATTAGTATAATTTTTATTTAAGAAAAATTACAGATAAATTATATGATAATTAGACATGTTTAAAAATTCTATAACTTAGATAAGATGGTTTTCTCCCCCAAGCGGGTAATTATGTCAATGTTTATCTTCAATGTAACATTATTACGATGTTATATGGTTACGAGTTTATTTAGTATTTTTTTACCATCCAAAGTGATTAAAACAGGGAGGGGTTCGGTTAATTTAAGTAAAAGCCCTTAACATGAATTTAAAATTAGGTTTTAAAGTGAATTTGACAGTCCAATTAAATCATAAAAATTAAATAATCTAAATTATATCTTAATATTTAATCTGAACACTTTAATTTTTATGATTTGATATAAACTATAAGATTTATTTTAGAATCTAATTTTAAATTCACTTTAATAGAATCTAATGGGTCAAATATGAATATGGGCTAGTAAAAACGAGGCTCAAACGGTAGGAAAGCCCAACTAGGCAATGGAGCCCAATAGGCCTCGAGCAAAGCCCAGCGCCACAAGAAGAATTTTGGGCCGGGTAGGCCGCACCAAAGCCCCATAGGCATCACCTGGCGTGCTTCCAATCACAATCTATCTATACTTTATCCAAGACGGCTACAGACTAGCAGCATAGAAGATGCCACCCCAGAAAATGTCAGCCAATGGCGGATGAAATCAACTCTGGTAAGCCGCGGAGCTCGCCGCCCTATAATGGCTTAGCTAATCCATGTGAAAGGTGACCAGACTCATATCGTCCACGCCTGACGATGGTTCCCTCGCCATTGTAAGACGATAGCTGCTACTGCCAGTGTTCAGCGGTTGGCGAACTCAGATATAATACCTGTCAGGTTCTCACGCTAGAAACCTCTTCCACGAAACTTTACAAATACTTTCTCCCACATTGGGAGAAAATGGAGGATTCAATCATCCAAGTTCATTCGAGGCATCTTAACCTAAACTTTTAGTCAAAAACATGAGGAAAAAGATTTAGCTCTATTTTCTCCAAAACCGCTGCTCTTATCTGGCGATCTTAGTGAGCTACTCCCTAAAGTACACGAAAAGAGCCTAAGCCTCCTCTAATCCTCACTCACACCCCTTGCATATAAACATTTGTACATTCTACATCACAACTACCTTCATACTTGCATATTTCTATTATCTTAAAAAAATTAATAATTTTGATGTTGGAAGATAAATTAGGGAGTGAATTTTGTCAATTCTTTGGGCTCTCATTGATTATTTGTGGTGTGTAGGACTCACGTTGCGAAATGTGAAAATTAGACTCGTTCGAGCTCGACTCGACGCAAAGAATTTGAAGACTCCTTAATCATCATGGTAATTCGGACCTGTGGACGTATCAAAATCTGATTGAAATCTAAAGATGGAAACTTATCTAAGCTTATCTTGATGTTATTGGGTTTATTCTAAGTTAAAACATTATATAACTACTTAGTTGTTTGTTATTTTTACCAAAATATATTTGTTAAATGCCATGAAAATATTTTTTGGTGTCCAAAAAATTAAGAAAAAAATAACTCTTAAAATTTTAAATTTTGATTTCATTTTTCTTAACTTTGAGATTTTAAATTTTGATATTTAAATTATTATTATAATTATTTATTTTACACTCAAAATTTTATATCCCGTGATTATTTTTTATTTTTCTTTTTTAGGATTGGTCTTGATAAGCCAACGTGGCACTTGTCTCCCAAATGGGTTGCCAAGTGATATCAGTATCGCCATGTTGATATGTCGATCTCAACATTGTTTTATATTTTTATTACTTATAATTTATTTATAACTTTTTTTATTTAATTTAATTTACTTTATTTTTAAAATTTTTATAAACCTTGCATATAAAAAAAACTTATAAATAAATTATATATATATAATAAATAGTATTCTGTATTAAAAGGCTTGTATTATTGTTTTTATTGAAATTGTTTTGCTTTTTTTTTAATTAAAAATGATAAAATGAAAAAAATTGCAATATTTAAATATATAAAAACTTGTTTGGGGTATTCTTTATTTCTTGAGACTCTAAGAAAATACAGAGGTGAAGGACACTTAATTTTAGGGCAGTACTGTCCCCAACGTGGACCGTACAGTGACCTTTTGTTGAATTGATGACCCTCAGTACTCTCCCACATGGGCAGGTCCATAAAATTATTCAACGGGGTCCATACATTAACGTATTATTTAAAATATAAAATTTCATTGAAATTAATTTATCAATCTAACAAAATATTTTAAAAATATAAAGTAAAAAAAATTATATTTTTGTGACTTTAATTTAAAGGAACAAAACGAATATATTATTTAAAAAATAATAATTGAAAGTAATAAAGCACAATAAATCATATTATAGCTGTAAATGTAGCAAAATTGGGTTAATATAATCTTCTAAAAAATAATATATCTAACGGTTAAAAATATATTATTTAATGATAATTTTTTTTAAAAAAAATTATAAATAATCAAATTAATATGTCAAAAAAAATGCGATTAAAGAAAATATTTTTTTCTTTTATTTTGAATGTCATTGAAAAAAACATGTTAAAAAAAGCTATTAATAAAATTATTTATTATTTAGTTATGATAAAAATAAATAATATTACATACCCTTAATATTCTATTTTATATTAATTTTCATAATATTTTTCTTGCAAATCAAATATGAGAAAACAAAAGCAGTAATTTATCTAAAAGAGATTATCATTACCATAATTTTTGAAATAATTTTTTAATAATAGTGTTAATTTTCTGTTAAAACTATCTTACCTGACGTTATATAAATTAATAATTTATTATAATAATTAATAATAATTATCCTGTATAATTTTATTATATTTTGTTAAAAAAGTTAAATTATTTAATTAATCTAATATTTGATAAGAAAACAAATTTTACAATTAAAAAATTAATTATTTTTTTTTATCTTATAAATGATAAAATTATCTCTATATGAGGCAATTTTCTGGACAAAAAAAAAAAAAACAAAAGTGGGTTCACTTCATTTTCTTTTTCATTTCTTAAAACGAAATTTATTAATTTTTGAATTTGAACTTCCACTTCGTCATTTTTATAAAAGACAATTTTCTGCAACTCACGTGAGTCCTGATGGAGAACAGTGAAAAAATAAAAAACAGTTTCGTATTTTTATGAGATGGATAAATTAAACATAATTCAGGTATATTTAATATTTTATTTTATATTATAAAATAATATAATAATTAGATAATTATTGAAAAACGTTTCTTCTAACCATGTATTAAATTCCTAATTCATAAGTCTACTGTTAAATACTAATTTCACGAAAAAAAAAATCCATAAAAATGATATACATGTCTACTATTTAATGTTTGCGTTTACAAAAATTAATATATTTTTACTAATACTGTGAAGCTTCAAGTTAAGAAATTTCAAATTACCAAGCCCACATTAAGTTATTTGTGTGACGAGGCTAATCCAAAATTTAATTTAATTTATTCTATAAATTAAAATTAAAAGAAATCATGATGCGTTTAAGGATCCGACTCGTAGTATGGATTAATGAATCAAAGTTTGTCCGTTGGGCTTGAATCGGGTCCGGTCTGCATAAACCTTTAATTTAAATCATGTGCAACATAAAATAGGGTCAGAGGATTTGATGAGACTTAATCTTTAATATATTATTCAACGCTCAATTTAGTATCCTTCTTTAAAGAGAGAAAAAAATAGATGATGCAAGTTCAAGAGTTTATAAATAAGTTTTTTTATTCGAAGATTTGTGCTTTTATGAAGGCATCTTAATTTCACAGATAGTCAGTGTGCTCTAGACGCCTTTGCATTGTATTTTCTTCGTCTGGAGTGTCGCCACTTTTTCCTATTGGACTGAAAGAGTCTTATACAAGTTAAAAAATGGTTGACTTTTTTCGTCAATCATCAAAGAAACTGTCTCGACTATTGGCGTTGGTTCCGTCTTCGATTTAGGAGCAAACCGCTCATATAAGGCCATCAAATGTGTCCACCAAATTGGGTGGTGCAGGTGGTTTGGGCCGTTGAAGCTCGTATCTTGGTTTAGATTTACACTGATCTAGTTTGCATTGGGTTGTTGGTTAAGATACCGATCAAATTAGATTTTAAATTAATATCCCAAATTTTATTATTTAATTTATTGGCATAAACTTAAATCAAATATCGGCATGTGAATCTATAACGAATATTAAGCGGCCCCAGTGGTATGATTATAAGCAAACATTGGGCCAAAATATCATACAAGAAAGTGACTTTCAAACTTGATAGCTTATTGATTTTAAATTATAAGTGTAATACCTAGTTTCTATTTGATTTATTTTTAAATTATTTTCTATTTGGGGTATATTGAATTCATTGAAATTAATTATATATTATGGCATTTTGAATGAATTTAGAGCTGTGGGGAGGCGCCTGAGGTGCGCCTGAGCGCCGTTTGCCAAGAGACATGCGTATATCATCGACTGTTGTAATACTGTGCATTATTTCGCATGAGAGAAGGCAGAAATGAAAGAGGGGCGGAGGAAGAGATATGAAGAAGAGAAGTGATAGTTTGAAATATTTCTTTATTAAATTTATTAGATATAATGTTAAGACAAGTATCTGTAAATCATATATTTGGTTTATTTTAACATGATAAAGTTTATTTATATCTTAGATGTTTAATATTCATACATATTATTTTTGTTTAATTTATTTTTTTGTATATGCATGATATTTTTATTAATTATTTAAAATTTTTCAGGTTTTATAAATATTTGAGGGTTTTGTATAATTTATAAAAGAATATTTAATATTTAATATTATATATTTATGTATCAGTATGTTTGTATGAAAAAAGTTTTAAAAATTTGTATAGGTCATACATTTGTACTCATGTATTGTTGCCTAGATATCGAGGTCTTTACTTTTGTGATACTGTTCGATATGTGATCTTTTTTCGACGAAAATAATATATGTGATCCCCTTTTTCGGAGGAAGAAAAAGGCTATATTTATAGATAACCCACATAATTTATGTTTTAATGATAGCCATCATAAGTGAATTGAATAAAAAATAAATATGTTAGGACATCCCAATGTACGCATTCAATTTACGGATTGTACCTAAAATAGTGAATGACAAAATATAATGAGTACATTCCTTAGCTATGGAAGATAAAATACATAAATGGCCTTACCTATGAGTTTAAATAATGGTTGATTTGGTTTAAGACTATTGAAAGTATGTGTGACTTTTTTTAAGTCGGTCTCTTAGTATTTGATTGTGTGATTTTATACATACTTTATATTTTTATATGGATTTATATTTAAATTTTGATTTGTGATTCGCAAACTTGCACACGATTTGGATTTCATCTGTCTTATACATTGGATATGCGATTTGTTCCAAAATATATTCCGATTTATGTCATTTCATTATCGTATTTGTTTATTCATATATTGTTTGGATTTGAATTTTGTTTTGTTTAGTACGGGTTTCATATAGACCTTAATATGATTTAGATTATGTAATTTTTTTCTAAATCATATTTCGTTTAGTGTACATCCCGGTGGGACTACATTTTGATTGGACTGAGTATTTAAGTACGAGAGTTCCTTATGACTTTCGATATCGAATTTTTGATTTGTATATTTATATATTTTGAATGCGTTTATGAATCTCCATCTTATTTCGGACGTATTTATTTATTATATGTGACATATATATTTATTAAATTTTAGGTTTAAATTTTTATTTCTTATCTATTCAGATTAGTGTGCTTGAATATCTTGTAGGTGTTTAAAAATAATTTGATATCTGTTCATTCATTTTGGTGAGTTTTAGATTGTTTTGGTTTGGGTTTATATCGATTGTATTTTAGATATTGGGATTTGTTGAGTGTAAACACATGATTGTGTATTGAGAATAGTTTTGTTATGTATATTTGATTTTACTATTAGGGTTAGTTTGTCATCTCTCTTACGATATTTATAAAATAGATCATTTATTATATTATTTGGACGATTATCCGATTAGATCCTATGCGAGTTATTATTTTATGAGTGCCATATCAGGTCATGTGAATATTTATTTTGTCGCGCTCATGTTTGATATTTGTTGTCCATTTTCGTATTAAAGTTATTGAATTTTAATTTTTTTAAATTATAATTAATTAGATCTATTTTGATTTGGATCTATGACAATAAGTAAGAAAAAATGTTACAAATATGGATAAGAATGAGTTTAATATTTAACAAAATATGTATAAATTCATTTGTGGATATATCAAATGAATCATACGAATAATAATATCTTGATTAAAAATTTGTAACACTGATGATACCAAATTCTTTTGAACACTTGTGAAATGCATATATAAATATCAAAACATGCTAAATATCATATCAATCTAGAATTGTTTAAGATCGTGTAACAAACGAACATCTAATAATATGTCATACATAAAAATCGTACTAATATACAATGAATCAAAGATTGGCAATATCCTTATAACAAATGGCGGATATTAAAATTCGAGTAATGATTTTATTCACATATTCAAATATCATACATTATTATCTATGACGCGTGGATCTGTTTGCTATATATTATTTCTTACAATCAGGATTGAACGTAATTTTTTTAGCCTGTGAATATTAGATTTAGTATTCAATTTATTAATATACTACTATATATTTGAATATATTTCATTAATTTTATATAATAATTCTTACTTGATCAAAATTAAAATTTCACATAAAATATAAATATACATATATTTTTTTATATTGGAGAAATTAAAGTCCTTCATTAGAACTAAAATAGGGTTTTTACTAATTTTTTTTAAATATGGGACATGAAGAAACAATAAAATAAATTTTGTTGACATGTAGGAATATGTATGAGTGACTTGAAACCATGCAAAACCTCCTTAAGTTAAAATATTAAGAATTTAACATAATTTACACGATTTCACAAATTTATTGCAATTAAAAGATAAATAGATATATATATATATATACATTACAATTAATTTATTATTATTATTATTATCTTGTAAAAGTATAAATATAAAGTTTGATAAAATATAAAAAAATTTACATAAAAATTTAATACTTAAACATAATTTATATGAATTTATTTTCGAGCTCTATAAAATTACATTAAATTAGAATATAATGACATATTTATAACATATAATTTAAATATAAAAATAATCCAGAAGTAGTAGCAACAAATAAAGAAAACGTCTAGATAAACTTATTTTCACTTAATTTTTACGAAAAGATTGGTGATTTTTTAAAATTCATGACCTCCTTTTTTTTTTCTTTCTTATTATTGTCTATCTTTTTTTTTCCTTTTTTTTCTCTCTCAAATCTCAACTAAATATAAATTTAAATCGATCAAATAATTTATTTTTAAAAAATTGACATATATATGATGGTGAGGCATTGTTCAAGTAATGAGACAAAATTCATACTACACGTAGGCTTAAATCACGTGCCACTAAATCAAATCGACCCCAATTTAATGCTTAATTTTTAATTTAAAATTATAATTAATTTAAAAAATTTGTCAATTAATTTAAATTTGATCTCATTAAAATAATTTTTTTGGTTCATGTCTTATAATTTAAATAGCTTATTAAGATATAGTAAGATTATAATGCAATTAACATGATTCGGAGTACATATTTTTAAAAATAAAATAAAAATTAGGATTATATTGATTATGTTTATATTCGGAGAAAAACTGCCGTGATGGTCGAAACTTTAATCAAGGTCGTGGTGGAATGCTAAGGTCACAGCACGTGAGATTAACAAATAATATTTTTATTTATATAATATGACGATAAATAAATTTATGCATATATCTGAAAATAGTTATCTTCAGTTATCTGATTTTAATAATCATTTTATAGAAAAATAATATAAAATACAAAAATTCGGCGTATTGATGCAAAGCATCGTATATAAACAATGACAAAATTCCAATCCCAAGAGGGACCCACAAAATATGGGCAATATTGAGGTGGGGGCACGAGAGTGCGACAGCGAGGTGAGGGATGGTGGTGACCGTCAGCTGAGCAGGTTGGAGGGGTCACGTCATCTTAGCTTACTAAATTCGTCCGGCTGTGACAGGGACAGTGAACCCAGCCCACGTAAGCAGTAAAAGGGATATCGGACGGACGAGAAAGGCTGTCAAAAAATCAGGCGTGGTGAGACTAGTGGGCCCCTCCCCGTACTCGTATTCGTCGGTTACCTTCACGCCCACCGTCAGGCCCCTTGGGCCGCCGCCGCCGCCGTTAGATCTTTCGAGAACCGATTAGCATATATTTTTAATGTCAACAGTAGCGCTGCCGCCGCCGTCCGCCGCCGTTTGATCTATGGAGAACCGATTGGGATATATATTTTAATGTTAAAGTAGATATATTATTAAAAAGAGATTGAACACTTTTTCAAAATTAAATTAATTTATTATTTGTCGTTAATCTAAATTATTAAATCAAATGCAATTTGATTTATATAGATCAAGATTTAAAATAAATGAGATACTCGCCTAATTTTATTTTACGAGTTATTGTCCTTCTAAATTAAAAAAATATATATAAGTTAATTTTTTACCAGAAAAAATGTTTTTTTAGAGTTAGTAATAAAACATGACCTGAGCTTACTTTCAAAATAGCATTAAAAAAACATAAATTTTAAATTTTATATTTTTTATTAATTTTTCTTTATCTTTTGCAATATTTAGCTGATAAAATAGCTTTAAAAAACCATAAATACTTGTATTATTCTTGTTATAACTCGTCTTTTCATCCCTGACACTACAAAATGATATTTGAGATAATTTATATATACATACACGTGAAAGAGAATAAAAATAAAAATAATTGACAAATATTATTTGTTCATAAGAAAATTAATTTTTTATATATTACATATTATTCTACTTTTTTATTTTATTTTATAACATATTATGGATATGAATTGCCCATCAATTATTAAAAGGGGTGGCGATTTTATTAATATTTTTAATGTTATATTTATAATTGCCATCATAGAATAAGTATATTATTATGTATAAGTTAGGAATCTTTTTATTCTTGACCAAAAGTTTTAAAAAATATTATCTTACTTATTTAAAAATTATATGGGACAAATATTATTTTCTGTGATTATTCCTTGTGAAAAATATTGTATCATATGAAACTTGATTTCGCCATTCTTGACATTTTTTAAAAGAATTACTTATCTTAAAATTTTGATACTGAAATATATTATAACACTACGTATCCTATAAATACTATCAGGGAAAGAAATAAAATATCCCTACAGTTTCATACAAAAATAATAATATTTTTTTGATACAGTCTTTATGAAAAATTAAAAGCAGAGTATCTCACAATGAAAAGTTTATTAACTTTGTGAAATAATTTAAATGAGAAATATGAACATCAAAATCTCCAAATTCACTCAAAAGCATGTTATTATTGGATACAATTAATGTTGCAAGACTACAAGAGTGTTAATATTTATAGTTTTATGTTGGGATTCAACACCTGGATATACACAATCTGATACAGTGTGTATATCCGCTGTTGTCCGTTCCGACTTCCATGGATACCGCGCCTACTGTGTGCTCTCATGCCGCTTGAGCCTAAAATTCCAAAACCCCGCGCTCATCGTGCGCTCTTCACCAGCTCGACCCCAAAAACCCGAAATATTGCGCTCGCTGTGCGCTCAAGCGCAAAAATTTAGAAAGAGCCCGCTTGCTACTACCCGCCTCCGCCCTCGAGCGCACATAGGGTTTCTTTGGAAACCCCCCGTGCGCCCATCGCGTGCTCAAGCGCCGCGGCAATTGGCATCTTTTTGAATGAGATTTTTGCGCCTATAAATAGTTGTCATATAATTTGATGCCCTAAAACTCTTGGTTAACAAATTTCATGCCCCACTTGTGTATATTATATTAGTTTTGCTCACTTTGAGAAAATCAAAAGTTACAACATTAATCTTTATATTCTAACAAGTTTCCTCTATACGTTTTCTTTATTGTTTAAAATACTTCAATTATTCTACATTCGTTGGAGAAGTCACAACGTTGAAGAAGGAAACCCGATTATGTTCGGAAATTCAAGTGAGATAAGAGGGAAGATTGACGTAAAGACCGAAAGGTGTCTGATTCCGTTGCCGCGGACAAATCAAAGGAGTTCCTTGGTAGAAATCATAGGAAGAGAGTAAGTCGGTTAGGTTAGCGTGTCGTTACCATCCAGTCTGTAAGTTAATTTTTATAGTGCATTACTTCCCTCACCGTTAAAGTTTAGAAGATTTTTCTCGATTACGGTGGGTATCGAGTTTTTTCTTCGTCACCAAAAATCGTGTTAGCAACGGGCAACTTTTTGAATGTACTTTTTGTTCCATCTATAAATACTTGTCTTATAATTTTGAAACCCTAAAACCCTTGGCAGATCAATTTCGTGCCCTAATTGTGTATATTCTATCAGTTTTGCTCCTTTTGAGAAAATAAAAAGCTACAACTTTGAGTTTCGTATTCTAACAAGTTTCCTCTACACTTTCTTTTTATCATTTAAAATACTTTTATTCTTCTACCTTCATTGGAGATGTCGGTACGTTAAAGAAGGAGATCCGATCGTGTTCGGTAATTCAAATGTCTCAAGAGAAAAGATTGACGTGAAGACCGAAAGGTCTCCGATTCTGTTGCCACGGAAAAATCTAAGGAGTTCCTTGGTAGGGATCACAAAACGAGAGTAAGTTGGCTACGTTAGCGCGTCGTTATCACCCGATCTGTAAGTTGATTTTCATAGTGCATTGCTTCCCTGGTCGTTAAAGCTCAGAGAATTTTTCTCGATTCTGTGGGTATCAAAATTTTTATTCGTCACTAAAAATTATATTTTTTTATTATTGTTTATGCTCGTTTATATTTTGTATGTTTATTCCTTATCATTAGCATCTAAAAATAAATATTATTTACGTGTATTAAATATTTAAATTTTATTACTTATGCTATTTTTACTCAGGTCAAAACTTGATTGTATAATTTATGACAAAAAGTCCTTTTTTACAGTGGAACAGATTCAAACTTTTCATAACTGTCAGCCACTAAATTTGTAAGCCCAAAAAATAAATAATGCATAATAATTATAAATGTGGAAAAGGTTTTTCAATGAAAAAAAAAATTACAGAAAAAATTTCAAACGAATCTACTATATATACCACGAATTACAATAACCTCATTCGAAATTTCTTTCTTTTGAACCAGAGTAAATAATGGTGCAATACAACCCCCTTTTAACATATTCAATAACCCATACGAGAAGTATAATAAGAAAAAGAGTAATCAAATAAAATTATGGTTCTAGAATAACCACCAAAATGATTTACTCAACCTCGACAAAAATGGAACTCAAATTATATATTAATCAAATACCGAATATTTTCTTATTTTCTCTTCTTTTCTCCACTCACTATATGCAGCGCCCCTTATGGTGATAGATTTTAAAAAAACTTAACCTTAAAGCACGTGAACGGCATTTTTTATCGCATATTGAGGCTAAAGTGCCTGGCAAGTGCGGATCAAGTGCACTGGTCCTGAATTCAGAGCTCGAGTGCCCAACGAGTGCACTCGGTCTGGAATCCTTGCCTCCTCACCGTTCGAGCGTGAGACAAACGCTAACGATCTTCAATCAATCTGAAATCAACGCTCGAACTCCGCTCGAGCTCACCTCAAGCAGCTTACATAATCTTGCCTACTTGCTCTGTGCTACGCGTACTTTGCCTTAGTTGAGTTACTTTGCATAAGTTTTATACTAATCTTTGATAATTTTTTATTTGTTAAATTATTCTTATAAAAGTGACAAAAAAATCCAGCATTTTATACCCCTTTAAATGAAACCCCATTTTAAAATTATACTGTGAGAAAAATAATAATAAAATATATTAAAGTACACAGTAGCATTCGAGAGATAAAATTTTAAAAATGTTATAAATTTATTACGTGTCTTGTGTTGGCTTAATAAAATAATGAGATAGTATATTGGTTCTCTCATATTGGTTCTACATCATTCCCAAAATGAATAGTATATTATTCCTTAAAGCAAATGTTACATTATTTTGAAAGAATCATGAACGTGTACATAAATATGGTCAAAAGAATTATAAAAATGAAGACAACAAAAGTGAAACCATTAAGTAAAAAAATATTTAACAGAAGAAATGAATATTCTTTCCAAAAATAAAAAAAAATATCAACAAGGAAAAAAATATTTCAAGTAAACTTGTAAAAAATGTGAAAATACACGTTATAAACATAAAATGCTTAGATGTATGTCATGTACTTGTTGTACATTTAGGTATATTGCAGATGTATATCAATCTACTCTTAAGAGATTTTTTTTAAAAAAAAAGGGAAATTAAAAAAAATTTAGAAGAACCATGTGGTCCTTTAAACGATTTTGATAATTTTGTTGATATTCTCGTCTTGACATTTCAGAATTTGTTTAAAATCCTGGCCGTAAAGTTGATAATTTGATCGGTGATAAATGTGTTTCACTTTTAGTTTATTTTCTTTGTTCTATTCTAGAATTTTGGTTCTATTCAATAAAGATTAAGATATGTGTTGCGTCTTTAGGTCCGCGATTGTCATACGGATTAGGGAGCCTTTGGATTTCTAAGCACGTGGTAGCGTCAGGACGAGGGTTCGGTCACCGTATCTCTTAACTTGGAACCTGCACAACACAATCAACAAACGAGTTGTCAGAGGTCCGGCGGGATTTCTCCCACCACGACCACTGACGCTCAAGTCAGCAACCTCCCGCAATAAACTTAGAGGTCACACTCGCTCTGGGCTGTATGAGGATATATGTTGATGATGCGTAGATAATGCTTATGCTTTAGAGTGAAAAATACAATGAGCAGGTATGGAAGCCCTTGCTTTCTTAGTACACCGCAATGAGTGGCTCACTCCCGTTGCCTGAGCAGGCGTAGGAGTTTGGATGTTTAGAGATGAGGACTTGAGCTGGACTCTAGGGTCCAAGGTCCTTCAGAATCTGTTTGCATCTCCTTATACTCACGGGGATTTTCTATGAGAGTTGGGAGGAAGCTTTGAGAGTTTTGGAGTCCAAAATGGTCGAGAATTCGAGAGTTTGGAACCCCTTTTTCTGAGGGGGAAGGGTGCTCTTATAGACTCATCCTTAGTAGACGTTGGGCACAAGAATACCCGTTGCTAGGGTTTTGTGGCCGCTGGTGGCTGTCGTGGTACGCCGGTCATCTTGGCTGTCGTTTAGCGGTGTCTGGCAGTTTCCTAGGCGCTGCCGTCCACGTTTGGTTTTCCTTTGAAAGGGGATTGGCCGGCTGCCTGCGGGCAATCGCCTGAGCCGCTACCGCAGGCTTGACCACGTTCTCATTGGCTGGCTATTCCCTATTCCTGGCAGCTCATTAAAGCGTTGCAGGGTTTTTGTCTTCTACCGTCACCTGGGCGTCACGTGGGCTCCCTGCGCAGTAGGTTAGGCCTCCAATTATCGTGGGCCTCGGCACGGGACCCAACAATATGTATTGCATGTATGAAGTGGCATGAATATTTCTAATGATTTGATGAATGATGATGGCGTATGTTTGAGAAAAAGTATCATAATTTGTTCAATTTTTTAAAAATAGGAAACATTTTTAGTGTTTAAAATTAAATAATACCCAAATTAATATTATATCAGGTTCTTCAAATCTAGTTGAAGTATTCAAAAGATTAGGCAACATGTTCCTAAATGGTATA
>JAOVVI020008694.1:0-14045 GCA_028571085.2 Nepenthes alata
CATAAATTTATTTAGAAATAAGATATTAACAGAATAAATTTGAGATAATAAAAAAATATAATACAGTTTTTAGTGATGAAGGAAAATTTTGATAACTAATTGGTTATCGAGTAAAGTATTTCAGGTTTTTCTAATCAGTAAAAGTAATATAACATGAAAATTAATTTACAGTTAGAGTGATATAGACGTATTAAACTTTAACAATTGATTTACTCTAACTTGTAACATTTATCAAGAAACTTATTAGATTTGCTCAAAATAAAGAAATCGAATAGTTTTCAGTTCTCTTTTCGAATTTATTTCATTTGCTAGTGAATCTTTATATATTATCAGATTTTAATATCAACTTAACCAACACACCAATGAAAGTTTATAAGTTAGAATAAGTGTATAAATAATAGAGAAAAAGGTTTTGTGAGAAAATATTAACAATTTATCTCAAAAGAATATTTTATTTTCTCAAACAATGAAGTTTTTTTGTACATAGAGTCGTAGCCTTTTTCTGATCCTTTTCAATTAAGAGGAAGAGAGAGATATATAGAGTTAAAAATTAGATCAGAACCATGGTTCCGAGAAAGTAGCGTCCCAGCGTATCTGCACCACATAAACACATATTTGATGCGAGTATACTTAAAGAGGTATGCTCATATGCAGATCAGATGCATATCAGGTGTGGGTGCACTGGGCCAAATACGCTCATATGCTATTCAAGCGTACGGTAAGCATTGGTACAATGGATCAAATGACTCGTGTACGATTCATGTGTGGATCATGCGTGAATCAGACATGAAAAATTGAAATGAGCATGTGCATAGAATAGGCATGTAATCAGTGTTTATCTTTAACGATACTTGATAATTTTACAAATTATTTGTTTTCCTAGTCACAGAATATGCTGATACAACATATTTTTAACAGAGGGTTTTCTCAAACTATCTGCGTGAGTACCTATTGGAGCAAATATGTAGAAGCTTATTTGCATATATTAGACATTATCTTAATCTAAATACTGTGATATTTAATTATAGAGTAACGAGTATATATAAATTCTTGTGACTTCTTTTGATCATTCGAAGTTCCCAAAACTAAAAAATGACTAATTAGCTCGACCAGTCATTTTTATATGTTATGATCGAGATATGGATATAATAGATGGATAGATTAAAAACCATGCAAGGTCATTTTTTGGGACCATTGTGATCAAGGTGAAATGATCGATTTAGCTCCAACTTGGCTCAAAATATAAATTTTTTTGTAAATATAATTTTTTTTTACTAAGAATAAATATCACGATTCAAAAATTATCTGAATAAATCATATTTATATGTGGTTAATAATTTCTATATAAAATTTTTTTTATTTAAAACATTTAGAAAATATTTAAATTTGATTTTAATTATAGATTGACATAATTATAATCAAATCTTCATTTACTATAAACTTTTATCTAAAACAATCACTAATGGAGATTTGAACTCTATAGTTAAGATGAACACATCAAAATTTATCATGGAAGTCTCCAGAAACTTCCGGAGGGCCAATTGGCCATCAATCGAACCATTTTTCACCGCGAAGCCTTGCATCATAATAACTAATCCATCGCATAATCCTTTCAAGGATGCGACGATTGCCGTTGATCCAAATAATCAAATTCATCCGAACCGTTCATTAGTTGTTTCGTTGTTTTAGGGATAAAAAAAATTACAAACTCGCCGATCAAATCGTCAAAAAGATAATTTTTTTTGATGAAAAATCAAAAATTTTGATGAAAAATCGCCGATCAAATTCTCTCATCTGTTTGGGCTTATAAATCGGATTTCATTCTTCATCGACCTTAAATTTATAAAAATATTTTTACAGGTTGATTTTTTCTTATTTACTTGTATATATTTTATCATTTGGTTTACTCATTACAATGAGTCGTGCCTTTGGGTTGTTGGAGGTAGTTGTCAGTGAACTTATCGTATAATAAATATTTATAGACGTATTATTTTGTTATTTTTTCTCTTATTTTTTAAAAAAATTTCACATAAAACTCTAAGGTCTCATTTGTGTGACTATTGCTTTTATTATTATGCATTATTGTTTATCTTCTCATGACTTCGATAATTAAATAAAATTTTTTTATCAATCATACTAAATATATTTAATTAATTTTTTAAATTTATTTATTAATTATTATATATTATTTATATTTATAAAATTAGTCAAATTAGATATATTAAAAGAAAAATAACATAAGCACCAGATCCACCCATAGTTCAGCATGGACACTTGAATGATGGGGTGCCCATCAATCCTCCATTTATCTCGAACTTATTAATATGGATAGATGGATCTACCCATAGTTTGGCCCGAGCCATCGCTAGCCCCTGGTCAGCCAGCAACTCCATCAGCAACAATGGCCATCACCATCGCCGGAAACTAGTGCAGCGACAACCACCTGCAGGGTCGATCATCCACCCCACGGGCATCAACCACCTGTCATCTGCCGCGGTGGCTAACCATGGTGTGAAATAACCTAAATTCCAATTCTTATTCTAAAAAAAATTGGATTAGTGCCCACAAATACATCTCAATGCAAAATCAAAAATCTCAAAAGCAAATTCAATCTTATAGAACAATATTCCAAAAGACATCAGTCAACGATCCCGATCCGTGATTATGCAAAAATAAGAACTTAATTAACTGAAAGAACAAACAAAAGCAGCAGAAATCCACCAATAGCTACCATTGTTAAACAAGTAGTTCAGGATCATACAATAGGAAGTAGGATTTCTCTATCTTCATAGAGGTTTATTTCAACAGATTGAGACGTCGCTCCGATCCTCAGGTTTTAGCCTTAAGTTGTAATGTACAAACTTCTGAACCGATTCAGCGGACAAGTGCTGCTACTTATACTGTAAGTTTACTACAAATTTTACCGAAAATGATGATATGACACCTATTATTAGGCTCACTAAATAAAAAAATTAAAGACCACTTAACAAATATTATATCGTGGAGTAACATTTTTCTTTGGTGGACAATCAATCCGAAACTTCAGCCTCTCAACTCCATAGATGCATCGACCGATCAAAGGAGTTGCCATTCATCTTCATGTGAACCTTCTGCAACAGCTGAAGATTCCATTCCACAGGAATCAACTTCTTCGAATTCACCAGCACCAATGACCGTCTTATTGCAGTGGCTGGCTCGTGTCGAGGAACTACGAGAGTGGGCCACTGTGAATAGTGGTGCACCACCTGATTCATCTGCTAGCTTAGAAGCTCGGCAACAGAAATCATCAAAATCATCTGCCGACAGTAAACACAACAGCAAACCAGAGAAAGGGCAGTCAACAAAGAATTGCATAAGCAATGACCTGTGAAGTTGACCAGTGCTTAATATTTCAACTTGTCCGGTGATAAACAAGCCCACCCTTTAACCTGTAGTTACTTATTTTCAACTTATTTTGTTGATAAATATTTCCACATAATCCTCAATTATCATTTCCAGCCAAACGTAGTAATCGAAATAAGGTAAGAATAGGTATCACCAATATAGATAAAAATATTGACTGATAATTTTAGAAAAACGTATCAGTATCGGACTTTCGATACCAATATTTCTCAATACTATGATAATATTGCAATTTATCGCCAATACTTAACTAACTCAAGTTTTTCAGTATGTCTGGTTCCATCGTGCCTCCCCCCGGGGGTAGGGTCGTGGTTAGGTAAGTCATGATCATAAAAGCTTCGGTGTTCTGACATTTAACTTGAGATTCATACACATGAACTCGATGCCAATCAACCAACCAAAGACTGATTCTTACTTAAGCACAGCCTTGTATATGTACAAGGATCAAGTTATGCACGGTAACTTTACCTCACGGACCAAAATATCGGCTGATTAGAAAAAAAATCGGCCAGTATATATATCAGTATTTAATCCCATCAATACCGATATTTCCTGTACCACTACATTGCATTGGTCGATATTTTACCCTTCCTTTTGTTCTCCTTCGCATGCCCAAGCCCCGTCTTTGCTTCTCCTCAGCTTCCCTCCTCTTCTTTTATGATCTCATTTCTTGGTTACGTTTGCTACTCATTAAGGAGATATTTACCTTCATTTTGTGGTACATTTTGTTACTTTGTCATTAAGTTGCTGATTCAACTGAATAAAATTAACTAATACCTTTCAAATATGTAAAATATGATTAAATATAGATAAATTTCAGTTGATAACTTAGTTCCAATGCAACCACTGAAAAACTTTATTTTGCATCCAATACACCAAAGATTGATACTAATACATATATCACCTGATACAGTAGATATCTATACGGCCTCTACTAATATCAACATTTTAATCAAGGAATTTCCTACTTAACGTAAGACCAAATGAAACCATATACTTCCCAAGGAATTGATTCCCATTTTAAACAAACTTATCCTTATTCAACACAATAAATCCGTACACACACCTTTATCTCTGCAATAAAATCCGATTGCCAAGGAAGGATCGGTCGAATCAAGAGGAAAGTTCCGTAAGACACTGGTAATATAAATTAAAGAATATAAGAAACTATCAAAAGGAATCAAACAGTAAAAGCAACTAATCTCAGGAAAAGTCTTACCTGCAGTGGTAAGATGAAGTATCAGCATCCAAGCAATCCTTGTTGATCTTCACAACCTAATAAACCATGAAGAACCAGCATTGTGAGTTGAAAGCTGTTCGTCATTCTTCCTCACTTCATCAAGTGGCAGATGACCCAAAAATCAAAATCAAAATTAAATTGTGGTGACACGCCAATATAACTCACCAAAAGCGGAAAAACAAAGTTAAGAATAAGAAAATTGAGGGTTAATCATTAAACTTATGTTTAGGCTGATCTTTGTGTAGAGATAACAACAAATTAAAATAAGTAACGCAGTAAATTTAGAATTTCACTCATGCCTAGATGGTATGGATCAAAAAATAGAAAGTAAATGTCACTACTAATCAAAAGGAAACGAAAACAGAGACCTAGGAAGAAAAAACCGAGTTAAAAGAATAAAGGCAGGTTATTGATACAATGGGAGACAACCACGGACGAAATATTGATATCGGATTCAGCCTTACGAGATAATACATATTAATATTAGACATAAAATATTTTACGAATTAAAACCTAGGAGGCAAATATTTGCCAACATCTTGTGATCATGGATGCAAATATTGGCCGATATGTATCTATATTAGACCCCCTAATACAGATATTTTTCAAACCAGTGACAATATCATAATATATTGTCGCATCGGCAATATATCATAATATATCAGCTGATATAGTTGTCAGCTTACATTCTTCAGAAATTTTTTTCTTTTCAATATATCTAATATTGATTGTCTAATGTTTCCAATATTAATATGGCTGCAATCAATACCGATACCTTTACCTATACTTTCATCTGTCCATGTAACACATCACCGATATGGTGACCATTGCAATTTTGTCACACCATATACCGATCTATATTGGCCAATATCACATTCTGTTGGAATGACTCCCCATAACAATATAGGCCCCTGACCGTCCTATTTAGTTCCCTCATTTACCCATCTCATCCACCCACCCCTTCACTGGTCAAAATTTACCTTCTCATTCCAAAATTTCATATGTATACTAATTTCCCCATTTGCCCACCACCACATTTACCCAGTTTTTTTTCCCCTTGAGTTTTAGATGTATTACCTGATTAATCATTTACCCATCCTATTTACTTGCCTTCCATGCCAGCCCTGTTCACCAGTTTCATATGCATATCTAATGTTCCGATTTACTCACCTCATACACTTGCCCTCTATACTGATTCCTTTTACTTGCCAGCTTTGATCGGGGGAATTTTTTCCTTGGCAAGTTTGAACAAACACTGGAAATTGAAGGTCCAAATCACCAGCTCAGCAATCACCGGTGATATTTTTTTATAATATAGTATAAGGTGAGCTTTAATGAAAAATACTGATTATCACATCTCTTCAAATTGAACTTGAACAAACTAACAAAACTGAACCAAGATCAAGTCCCTATCCCAATGAATGAGATCGCTTCCATGCAATTTTTCATCTCCATTCAGCTATTCCCAAAGCCATTTTTCCTCTAATACCTCCAAATAAGCAAAATCTCCAAGTGGCTATTTCAGAAAGGTACAAATTGTAACCTTCTATTATCCCCGTGCCAATTGGCAATCTCTACTCAGAGGAATATGATGCCTTACTCAAATAATCTCCAAATCCAAAACTTGTGGGATAACTGAATGGCAATAACTGTAGACACCCTATATGTGGAGCTCCTATATCTAGATACAGGGATTATTGCAAAAAGCATGTCATATCAATTCCTAACCTAGCAAATATATATTAGTGAAACAAAGCCAATGTTTATTAGTGAAACAAAGCCAATGTTTTGCAAACCTGCAACGCTAACATCAACTGCGCAAATTGTTTGCAAATCTAGCAAAAAAAATAAAAAACATCCTTGACACCAACACTATGGCCTTCATTTTAACAATTGAATGCATTAAACAAAAGATATTTTAGGTTGTAGAAATCCAAACATCCTCTGAATAAAGAAAACTCATAACTTATCCATAACTCACCATGCTATAGGGCCATATGCATTAGATTTTGAGAAATATCCACCAATATGTATCATATCGGCCTATAATATATTCATTAGATTTTGAGACTGCCAATATTCTATAGGGCCATTACATAATTGTATCATTGGATAAATAGTGACATGTTAGTTATGTAACAATTTGATAAGTTCTATTTGTCACAATATTAAAATCTATTCTTAGAGATAAGGACGAACTCAGGCCACTTATGACAAAAATAGCACAAGACAACATTTACTATTCATTGCTATTGTGACTTTTGAGTCAAAGGGTTGAACTCTAAGAATCAGAATCATTTAGACAGTCTTACAAAAAACTAATACTCAGTAACAGAAGCTACACGTCACATGACCTCCATATCCTGTTCCTGGGACACTGCAACAATGACCATAATTGAGACTGAGACCGTTATTTCATTCCATGATCCCATCCCCGTGACATTTCCTATAGCGCCAAAGATTTGATGCTAAAATAAGGAAAAAGGCAAACAGACAGCTACTCTGCCTTTCCCTGTGGAAACTTGATAGATGGGGTGAAAAAAGGCAACCATACAGTGGCAAAGACCCAATGCTAAAATACAGCCCCCAAAAAAAATTACTGCTCAAATTCCTAAAATCTCCACATCAATTATCACCATTAATCTACAGTATTAAAAAACAAAAAAAAGACGGTGAGACTGCTCAAAGAGCATACAACTCCTGAACCAATAAGCTCCATCCATCTTCAGACTGCTCAAAGGATTTGCCTTCAGATGAGATCAAGACAAGCGATTCCATTAAAATGTAATGCAAAATGCTTTTCATGCATTCTAAAGGCATTGATGTTGGCATCATCCAAAAATCTTAATTCAGTTCTCTGCATAAAATAACCAAAAAATATGTAGATGCCTAGCCTTAATTTGAACCTTGTACACTTGAGTTTCACCTTAGCTATAAACAGGTTGCAACAAGTTGGATTTGTCTCATAAACCCCAAGAACAATATCTAATTTTTTTTTTCCTTGTAAAATCTACTCCAATACCAAGTTTCTATTCCTATATGCACCACCATTATGAAAGAAGAAAGTTGAGGATAGAAAATTGTAATCCATCCCTATTTGGCAGTTTAAAGTTGCTATCTTAAGTTTCCTAGTCGAAGCTGAATCGTGGTGCTTATGTATGCAGTAGGGATATTTCCCAGATAGAGGTCCTAGGAGCATAAATAATTCAGTGAGGCACCTGTGATAACTCTATTTACATGGCATAGTGGTTCATGGTCACCTTCAATCATCTTTATCCATAAATCCAAAGTTGATCTTCTTCTCAAACACTTCATGAAACTGCAGGGACTACAAACTTCAATGATCCATGAATCAGCATCACTTATGCAGTTCTAATCGCTTGTGTATCATTGCCTTTCAAGTTCAAAGATCATTGATATCCATATTCATGCTCTAGGTTAGTTGCTCCAATCAATTACTGAGATCTCTTACATTCTGAAAATAGGTTCAGAAATTGATGAAATTACGTGAGTAGGTCGGCACAACAGCAGATTTTATTTGGCTTAGAATATTGAAATAATACATGAGAAGCCATAATGCAACACTTGAACTTGAGATATAGAATGACATTAAGGAATTAAGAAATATAATATCAGGATACAAGCTTTGAAACTTTTTTGGTAGATGGGTATAGTATTGTCCGATACTATTAATCCAAAAGCAAATAAAGAATCAATGGGTTTAGATTTTTCATCTTCTCGGATTGAAAATAACTTTCATTAAAGTTTAAATGTTTTAAACATATATGATTATGTTTTCTGTTTCAGCTTTGGAAAAGTCATATTACAATTACAAGCCAATGGCTAAATTCATAAAATTATCACATCATCAAAAATAATCACCTAATGGAATCTACACTAGTATACCTGCAAGCATTAGACTTTAAAGAGGGAGTTTATTAGACCAGACAATTTTCAGTAAAATAATATATTCTCTCTTCATTATAATGTTGAAAATGTTCCAATAAAAAGAAATAGTTAAAACTAGCATACATAAACTAAATAAAACTAGCACAGAACTGAAAAGCTAATTCACAGTTATAAATAAATTCAAAATGGTAAGTAAAAGAGGAATCAAACATGTTTACCAAAACAATTATTTTTTCAGTATTCTTGAATGGTTTAAGCAATATGAATCCTGAAATTCTGTTTGGAAAACAACACAAATTAAAATTTATCTACTAAGCACTTCAATGGATTAACAAGGATGGACAGTAGTGTTGACTATACTGACTATAGGCATCTTGCGAGGAGGTTATAATTCAGGGGAAAGATAAACAAAGAGGACTAGTGGTCCACTTGAAGCTTGTTTTTCGTTGGTGCCACTCTTTCCTTTGTACTTCCCTACTATTTATGCCCCTCTTAGTGCTTACTTCTGATCTGAAGCAGCACTTTTCCATTCATAGAGAAATCCAATTGAAGGGGGGAGGGGGAGAGAGAGAGAGAGAGATAAGAGAGAGACATCTCCAAAAAGTAACATCAAGGGCCGAGGAATGAATGTTCTAGAGAGGTACAATCAGAAGTTCAAGAATGTCTTAGCTGCAAATGGCACACACTTTGGATAAAGGGTAATAACAGTATCTCTCCTATAGAATTAAAAAAAAAGAAAAAAAAAAAAGCCCCATCATCAATTTTTTTTTTTTTTGCATTTCAAATTTCTAAAAAGAGCATTCAATTCAAGATGGGGTAGAAAGGGAGGGAAGACATTCAATGTAGCACTCACGGAATGGCTTTTGGGAACAAGAAAATCACTTGTTGATTTGTTGCCAATCAATATTTCAAGTTTTCAGACCTTATAATTCCATATGGTTACTTAGTAGTAACATCCGAAAAATACGCAATCAACATATACAAATAAGTCAATCAAATTCAATTATACTTACTGGTTGAACTTCATGAGGATCCAGGTAGAAAGCCATCTCATCTTGCACTCCAACAATATAAGTTGAAGCACCAGGTTTCCCACCCAATATGCCAAGGCTCTGGGGAAATGTGTATGTAGCCCGCAATGAAGGAAGATACCTGCAGGGATACAAATATTAAACAACAGCTTTCACCAAATAAAAAAGGCAACATGATTAGTACCCTGCTTATCTGCAGTCACATCAGCAAGGACAATTTGGTAGGCCATTTCATTCCATTCTCGATTAAGTGTAACAATGACGAGGCAGGGCTAAATTCTCTGGGAAAAACAATCAGGATACACAGATGAAATGAAGAACAGATATTTGCAGCATGAACTATACCATGGAGACCACATCTATCTAGTATGAGCTACGTTACTGCTGCCTTGGGAATTTCAAGGAAATGAGAATTCCACCCCAATCTGCAACTGACTTCAGGAAGAACACACAGACAACAGTCATCAAAGCTTTTGACCAATGAGAAACGAAGGGTTTATTTGGTTAGGCTGCTGGGAAGTGATTTTGGCTGTTGGGCTGGTCACAATTAAGTATTGCTGTAGTTGGAACAGTAACAACACCAATCCTTTTCCAAAATCCTTCAAATATGCGATTTTCAAGAAATAAGCAAAATACGCTTAGTAATCTCTCTTCATTTTCTTATTCATTTTCTTTCTCACTCTCACCAAATTATTTTTAATTAAATTATTTAATTTAATGTATTGGTTAATGGCAAATTCTCCCTCACGCACATCAAGTTATTTGCTATTAGTACTTGTGTGGATATTTAATAGCCACTTTTCTTGAGATAGTTTAATAACTTTGATAACAGGGAATACTACAAGATTAGGGAACACAAAAAAGAAATAGATGATGGAATCAGTTAAATAGAATAGCTACTGAAAATTCAGCAGAGGCCATATCAAACCAGCGAAGAGTGGTCATATTTCTAAAGAGATGTGCACTATGTCCAACATGTCACATGGCAAGCAGCCGGAAACATGTCACACTTCTTACCATGTCTAATGACAGAAACTAAATCATTTCAACCCCCCCACCCCCAAAAAAAAAAAAGAAAAGTAAAGGTTGCTTGCACAATAAAACCACAAGTTAGACTCATGGAATCACAAACACATTGATGAATTTTTTTTTTTTAAAAAAGGTGAATGAGAAGAATTGTTGCTAAGCCAAAAAGGACAATGCTGTTTAGTCCACAATTGATTTAAGACTTGTCACACATGACAGGTGCTCTGGCTCTTTCTAACAACAAAAATTAAGTTCCCACATAAGACATTTGATAGGCCTGCTTCACTCGTCCATGCTCCATCCTTTGGAAGCTTGGAATTAACCCACATAATAAACAAAAATGTTGATCCACTAAGTAGATGTAAAAGGAAAAACAGAACAAGATCATTATGCCTCCAAGAATTGTTATCGAGTTCCCAGCCAGATGTTTATTTACAAAAGATTAAGACCACACAATAAAAAGTAAACACTCAGTAGAGAAAATGATCAGACCCTGTACAGTTCGCCAAACACCAAGTCAGAATATGAGAAACAGTGGACAAAATAAGACCCTGGACATATATAACATAGGACAATTATTTTAATACCCTAATCTCTAGATTTGGTTGTCATATGTTTAACTTACAATTAAGGTTTCATTCAAAAGTATAATTAAAATTTTGGGTAATTGGCAGGATTTATTCGAATTTGCTTGATGTTTTCTCAAGCGTTTGTTTTCGCTTGAAGTTTGTGGATCATGAAAATGTTCCCATGAAGGGTCACGTGATAGCCATGTGAGTTGCGTTCAAGTGACCTAGTAGCAGGAAGCTTCGCATGAGCTGCGTGGTATGTTTGGCTCAAACAACTTATAGAGTTCTTTTACATAAGTTACCTTATTGCACTGATTCTGCCACATCAATTTTGGTGACCAATGAGGTGGTTACATTGCTTAAAAGTAGAACCTATATGTAGATAGATGACCATCCCAAGCATGAGAAGACTTAAGGATGCATTAGGAGATGCTTGTGATGTATTTGCCTATGAGGTGCTTTCTCTACCATTCTTCATTTTAGGTTTGAGAGTATTCCTAGGGGAATAAGAAGAGTAAGTTCGGTGAAGGAAATGGAAAAGTTTCTTTCAAACTTTATAACCAGTGAGGCAAGTATATGCTATGGTTTCCACCTTTGTTTTTCATATCAAATCTTGGGTACATTCTAAAGAACTTCTGTTTTCCGATGTATTGTGGAGCCTCTAATCAGAATATCTCAATTCCAAATTGAACTCAAAGTCATGTTTGCTCATATTTATTCATACTTTGTTTAGCCTAGACATTGGACGATTCTTTAGAGTTTGGCATATGATCTTTGGCTGATTTTGTACCTCAGAATCTGATTTTTTATGTTTCTCCACTTGTTTGATTTCCATAATATGTAATCTTGTCGCTGGAAGCCAGGGAAATATTCTTCGAGGAAAGATGCCATCTGATACCTTTGAACCATTGAATTTGTTATGGATACTGACAAACATTGAGGTAGATTGAGACAGTTGTGGTATCAGAGCCATACAGCTGACAGCTTAGCATGCGTGACTTGTGATAGTTATTTAAGATTTGTGGTTATTTGAAGGATCAGTATCTATAATTAGGGATAGTTCTCTGCGATTTGCAGTTATTTGAGGGATTAGTTTATTTGCAATTTGATGTTATTTGAGATATGAGGTAAACAATTTGGAGGACGAAATTTTTTTTTGAGGGAGTGTGAAATGTAATGCCCTAATCTCTAGATTTGGCATATTGTTAATGATAATTAAGGATTCATTTAAATATATCATTACAATTTTGGGTAATTGACATGGTTTGTGTTTTATTTGAATTACACTTGATGTTGACTCAATCATTTGTTTTCACTTGAAGTTCATTGGAGCATGAAAATGTTTCCAGAGAGGGTTGCATGACAGTTGCACGAGTTGCGTTTGAGTGACCCGGTAGCAGGTAGCTTTGCATGAGTTCCATGGAATGTTTGGCTCAAGCAACTTACAAAGTTTCTTTTATGCTAGTTATCTTATTTTACTAATAATGCCACATCATTTTTGGCGACTAATATGGTGGTTACATTGCTTAACAGCAGGACCCATGTGTGGTTAGATGACCATCCCAAGCTTGACACATGACAGCATGAGAATGCTTAAAAAGTTGTTTAGAGGTGCTTGAGAAGCATTTGCCTATTGAAGTTCTTTGCTTACCATTTTTTCACCTCTATTTTTTAGAGAATTCAGGGGGAATAAGCAGAATAGCAAGTGCTAGGTGAAGGAAATGGAGAAGTTTATTTGCAAAGTTGATAATTAGTGAGGCAAGTATATGCTATAGTTCCTTCTTTGTTTTCCAGATTGAATCTTCAGTATTTTCTCAAAAATTCGTATTTTCTCATTTATGGTGAAGCCTTTGATGAAAATATCTCAATTCCCAAATGATTCCAAAGTCATTGTCCATATATGTCAATGTGTTGCTTAGCCTTGACTTTAATGGCCCATTTGGTAGGATAAAATAAAAATTTCATTCATACCTTACTCCCAGTGGAATTACTATTTCATTATTTAGTTACTCTAATGGTAGGAATAACAATTTTAAAAGAAATTGTTATTCCTTCGCAACAATGAATAAAAAATACCAACTCCCATAGATATTTTTTTATTCCTGGTTAGTATAAAATAATTATTCTAAAATATTTTTCCTATTTACCATTATTTCAAAGCCTAATTAAAATCAAATTTGGGTTGGACAAGCATCGGGTTTAGATAAAAATTTATTACCGTTAAATCAGACTAGGCCAAACATGTTCATAATCTAAACTCAACCGGTTTGGGCCAGAACATGGATATTTTTTTAAAAAGTATTTTTCTATGAAAAATCAAAAATACATAAAAAATAACTAAAAATATAAAATATTTCAAAACATTATAATATGTAGATTAAAATGCTACCTAAGTATATATTTAAATCAAGAATATTTACATAAAAATTATTAATTATATGAAAATATACCTAAGTATATATTTAAATCAATCTTTACATAAATATTATTAATTATACAAAGATATAATTTATTGAAATAATTTTTTAATCTTAGTATTTATTTGAAATAAAAAAATATATTTACAAAAAAATTCATAATCTGGGCCGGGTCAACCCGAAACGGTTACTTTCACTCGTGATCATACCTTACCTAAAAAATAATCAGGTCTAATTTCTTGATTGTGTTGGTCTATAATATTAATATACCTTAACTAACCCAATAAAATTTTGGGTCGAAAAGACTAGGTAGTTTACGTGACTTGGTTTTGATCAAGTGTACCCGAACTTTCTAGTATATGTTAGAATATTATTTTTTTAATTAAGGGTAAAAAAGTCATTTGATAATACTTCATTAGTTATTCTTTTTATTATTGCTGCATACCAAACA
>JAOVVI020008695.1:0-14045 GCA_028571085.2 Nepenthes alata
ATTAGTAAGAGACATAACAATTATTTAAATATTATAATTATTTAATATTTAATATTTAATAATTAGTGATTGTAATTACTTTTTTAATATAATTATTTATTTCTCAATTTATATAATTTTTTGTTAAAATTTAATATCAAATTTAATCATCTATTGAGTCACTAATTGCTTCAATTTTTGGTATTTTAAGCTATCAAATTATTTGACTAGTCGGCAAATTAAATGTCTGAATAGATTTTTGATTTTCTTTTGTTGCACGTAAAATAATTCAATTGCTTTATATTTATCTCTAAACTTGTAATTTATAGATATTATATCTCGTTGAGTCAAATTGATCTTATTTTAAAATATTATGAGAATAATTATGTCTTTTAAAAATTTATATAAGAAATAATTTTAAAAAATTATGAAAAAACTTTTGTACACATCTCTCGTCTTCCTGCGGACCCCCTTCCTCGTACGAAGACTATGAGATTCATTACTGTTTCTTGACCGTTGATTTAAGGCGTGGACAAAGAAATCCAATCCGCTTCAATATTTAATTAATCCTGTATATAAATTTTCCCATTATATATTTTTAATTTTAATTTTAATTATTAAATGAATACTTTTTTTAAAAAAAAGGCTACTTTATATTAACGCACTTTATATAAATCATATTAAGTTATGTTCTACAATATATATATACTTCAAAAATTCAGAGTAATACAAAAAAAATGTAAACAAAAATTTCAGAGAATTTTTGACAAATTCAGGGGTGTTTTGTTTTTAATTTATATAAAATAATTTTCTAAATTTATAATTTTTAATATTTTTAGGAAAAATATTTCAATTTTTATAAAAATAAAGAAAATTTGGATAAAATATAAAGTTATATTTTTTAAAAAATATATACAGTCTCTAAACTACTAATATTTATGTATATTTTATTAATTTTTTTCAAAATGATTTAAATTTATTTTATCCCCAAGCATATTAAAATAATAATATTTATACTCGCTGTTTAACCAATTTATCGAAAATATGTAAAGAAACGAAAAAAGCAACTATTCTTTTAAATAATTAATTAATTTTCCAATTTTATTAAAACTACTAGTATAATAGTAATCCCGTCATTTCTTATGTGTAATTAATATGTATACAATACAGAGTCTAAATTTTTTTTTAAATTGAAATTAATTATTTTAAAATAACTAAATTATAATTTATTTAAAAATAAATAATTATAATTATAAAAATCGTAACTAATAATTATTTTCCAATTTTTGGATAATTATAATTAAAAATTAATCAACCTTGTACGGTCTTCAAATTATTTTTTATAATTAAAAATCAAATTATGCCCGATAAATTTATTAACGAATAAATTATGCCAAATGAAATTACTAAAAAATTACGCCAAATAAAATTATTAAAAATTAATAACTTTAAAAATATTTGAGTTTTTCTAAATGAAAAACTATGATCATACACTTGTCGCATATCCGAACACTCCACGTAGCTTGTTTTGTCCACATTTTCTCCCATCTGCCGTGCTTCATGGCTCCAATTTCCATTGGTAGGTCTTAATACACAGGAGCTAATGGAAGCTTATGGTTTGTCAAAGCATGCAGAGTCTCAGTCACAAAATCAACATTGTTACCTTCGATAATTAGGGTTTCGTAATGTCCACAACTTCGCCTCTTATTCGCTCAGAGTACTCAGCGGAAGAGAGAGGCTGAGAGTTTTACTGAGTTAGGGAGAGGGGATGAGATTTGAGAAGGAAGATCTGAGCAAAGGGTTTTGGCTTGGCTTTTTTTGCTCTTTATTATCACATAAAAAGCCAAAAAACAAAAACGTACTCTGATCTGGAGAGGGATTGGAGACATTTGGGTAAGCCCTTTTGTATTCTCTAACCCCCCCCCTTCTCTCCCGTACTTCTCCATCTTATCAAATCCTCTCTTTTTTTACCCTCCCTTTCGTGGGGTTTTTTGAGTTTTGCTTTGTAAGACGCAGCTCACAATTTGCTATATGATAGATATATTGTTTCGTTGATTGATGGGTCGTTTCTATTACGCTAAAGTTCATCTCTGAATTTTATTTTATGTTGTAGCCTTAGTGGGAAAAGGCGGGGAGAGGGAGAGATCGGTGAGGGACAGAAAGGCTAAGTGGCAAAGTGCCTTTCGTAGAAAGAGAAGACAAATCAGGTTCGGGGTTTTCTCGATAACAGTTCCGACGGCGGAAACAACGGCGGCGGTGCTAGATCAGTGCCGGATATTATATACACCATAACAGCAGCATGTCCCCTGGTGCCATTTCTCAGCAACGCCTTGTGCCTCATTCCTTTAACGACTCCATCTTCAACTCTTCCGGACTCTCTCTTGCTCTTGTAGTTTCTCTCTCTCACGCACATATTCTCTCTTCAATTCTCCTGTTGTTTTTGCCTTCGGATTTTGATTTCTTTCAGTTTACTGATGATATATTTTTTTATTTCATTTTTGGGGGTCAGCAAACGGGCATGGAGGGTCAAGGAGATCTGACAATAGTGCCAGAACATTTCGAAAGAAATGGTGGAAGCAAAGGCAGAGAAGAGGAGCATGAAAGTAGATCCGGGAGCGATAACATGGATGGCGCCTCTGGTGATGATCAAGAGGCAGCAGACAACCCACGAAAGAAGAAGAGATACCATCGACACACCCCACAGCAAATCCAAGAACTAGAAGCGTACGATTTCACATCCCTTGTGATCTTTCATTCTCTCATGCTACTGATTTGTGGGTTGAAATTGTGTTTTTGGTTGGTCGTCAGTGTGTTCAAAGAGTGTCCTCATCCTGATGAGAAACAAAGGCTGGAGCTTAGCAGAAGACTCTGCTTAGAAACTAGGCAGGTTAAGTTTTGGTTCCAAAATCGCCGAACCCAAATGAAGGTATGGTGAATTAGTATGTTCCATTTTTGTTACTTCTAATAACATTTCGTCTGACGAGCCGATTTTGAAGGAAAAAATTGTTTGATTTTGTGCTAGACTCAACTGGAGCGGCATGTGAATTCGATACTAAGGCAAGAAAACGATAAACTTAGAGCAGAAAATACGACCATCGGAGAGGCAATGAGAAATCCAATTTGCACCAACTGTGGCGGTCCAGCGATCATTGGGGACTTATCCATCGAAGAGCAGCAACTTAGGATCGAGAATGCCCGTCTGAAGGATGAATTAGACCGTGTCTGTGCGCTTGCGAGCAAATTTCTCGGCCGTCCAATATCTTCCATGCCTACGCTGTCTACTTCCCTTCCCTCACACATGCCGAGCTCGACTTTAGATCTCGCCGTTGGGACAAGTGGTGGGTTCGGTGCTTTGAGCTCAGTGGCAACGAGTTTGCCCTTGACATCGGGCTTTGCAGGTGGGCTCTCTAATGTTGCGGGCGTCATCTCTCCCACGAAATCGACGGCCAATGTGACAGGAATTGAAAGGTCAATGGAGAGATCTGTTTATTTGGAACTGGCATTAGTTGCCATGGATGAGCTGGTTAAGGTGGCGCAGACTCATGAGCCCTTATGGCTGAGAAGTTTGGAAGGGAGTAGAGAAGTATTGAATTATGATGAGTACATGAGAGCTTTTAATCCTGGCGCTGGTTTGAAGCCCAACGGCTATGTCACTGAAGCTACAAGGGAGACTGGCATGGTAATTATCAACAGCTTGGCTCTCGTTGAGACCTTAATGGACTCGGTGAGTAATCACATAACACCATTTTTCTCTCATTTTCCCCTCTTGTCGGAAATGTCCCATTGGAATTTTAAAGTTCGTATTCGAATTTCAAATCTTTAAGTGATTTGTCTTGCTGTTGTGGTTTGATTTGATCTCCATTGAAGGGTCAGTGTTTCCCGTATTACCCATTTAGCGTAGCTTCTGTAGCTTGTTCTTACCCAGTTGATCGCAATCTCTTTGAAATCTTAATTCATTTCTGACGTTGAAACTGAAAATGTATAGGACATTTCCCTCTGAGAAAACCCTCCTCTATTACCTTATTAAACAGCACCTCTAATTTATTCATAATGGCTCCAACTGGGCCGAACAGGCTCTCTAGGTTTAGGGATAGCCCTCTTGTTGAATTTCTTCTTCTTTGCGTGGCACTTAATTTGTGGCTTCTGATTACTAATTTCTGATTTGATTCTTAATAGAACCGTTGGGCGGAGATGTTTCCTTGTGTGATTGCTAGAACATCCACTACTGACGTGATAGCTAGTGGTATGGGAGGAACCAGAAATGGTGCACTTCAATTGGTGAGTAATAAGATATGGTTTTTATTCATCATTCCCGTGGCGGGCATGATTTGATGCATATTTGGAAATGTTGGCATAGGCCCTCAATACCATTATAGACTGACTATATATTGTATATCAGGCTGTAATGTTCATATCAGCTATAATATGGTGATACATGGCCGATACTACAACGATTTGTGATTTTGTAGCACTAGGAAATTCTCGTTACCAAGGGCCTAATATTAGTATACCTCGGTTGATATTTCATTCCATATTATCGTTGATTGTAGAATTTATCGGCTGTCTCTCTCAGATGCATGCCGAGCTCCAAGTACTATCACCTTTGGTGCCCGTTCGAGTTGTCAACTTCCTGCGCTTCTGCAAGCAGCACGCAGAGGGTGTGTGGGCAGTTGTCGATGTGTCTGTCGACTACCTCCGAGAAAACTCAGGCTCACTGACATATTCAAACTGTAGGAGGCTTCCTTCCGGCTGTGTTGTCGAAGATATGCCCAACGGTTATTCCAAGGTGACCATCTTTACCCCCTCTCTCTCATAATTGCTTCGGATGTGTATTGTTTCCTGTCACATTTATTGAATTGATCCAAAGTTGGTACCCTTCCCATTCTTTAGGCCTTTTAATGAGTTTGTTGCAACCGCAAACTTTTGTGCTTAGATATTCATTAATGAATGAAAACGCCGCCCTTAAGTAGATATCACGGCCATTTGTATCTCCCAGCTAATTCAGCTCATGCATCTATGAACTTTGTTTGTCAATGTCTGGTGACTACGTGCTGTTGATGATTCCAAAGTTCTCGCTTATTTTTTTTCCAAAGTAGTATATTTTATTGAACTTGATGCTTGTTTTATGCCTAATCATATTGTAATCTTCAAGTTTATCCTTATTTTCTGCACCTTGAAGACATTAATTTCATACCCTTTTTGCGGGGATGCCTTGTAATCTGAGACCACTAATTCTCGGTTTGATTAAACTATATATTTGATGGTTCTATTCCAATTCTTGGTGCTGCCTCGATCATCCTTCTGAGATGATAATTTAATCCTTGTGACTTGTTCTTCGTCAGAAATTATAATTATAAAATCCCAATACCTCTGCAATTTGTTGTTATATGAGTATCTAGCTGATCTCCATGGATTCCGAGTCCTTATCTCGATGATGACTTCCACGTGCATCTTTATAAAGCATATTATTTTTATAAGCTGTGCTAATTGATTATTTACATTGAGCCCGGAGACGTTTGACTGAGAGGCCTTTAATTCATTGAGTCGTATTTTGTCACATATAAAGCAGAATGTTATTGGACTGAAAAATTTTCTAATGTCTGATGTTTAAGTATTAAACAACACCTTTTAAGTGGTTTGTATTAAAATATTTTTATATGTTAGATTTAATATTTTAATGAATAATATTATTATAATTTTAAAAAAAATCTATTTTTAATATTTTTTTATTTTTTAAATCTTACACACATTATACATTGATTATTTATATTTTCCCTCCCTTTACAAAATCATTAATGAGATTGGTAACTGTTTTATCAGCGGTTGTGTGATGGCATAAATGGTAGAGATCAAAAACAGTTTAAATGTAAAAATATTGTTTAACGTGAGATAGAAGTTATTGGTTGGTAGGTGATCTGTGTCTCCTAGTGGTTGGATTTGCTGTAGCAGATGATGACCGTCCATTGATCAATCATGCAGATTACATGGGTGGAGCATGCCACCTATGATGAACCGGCCATTCACCAGCTCTACCGGCCATTGGTGGCTGCCGGGATGGGCTTTGGTGCCCGGAGGTGGGTCACCACCCTCCAACGCCAGTGCGAGTGCCTTGCGATCTTGATGTCCTCCGTTGTCCCCACCCATGATCACACCGGTATGTGATCTCCATATGATCTTTAATCCAACAACCCTTTACTTATACGAGTTTTACACATTCAATATGTTGTCATTGATTTTAACTTTTTAAATTGTTATGATATAATCTGTACAGTTGTAATTTAAATGTGAGATTAAGAAATGGGAAAGACTGTCACGAGATTTATATTTTGTAAGAGTGATTTTTCCTTGGCCTGCAGCAATAAATGCCAGTGGCCGCCGCAGCATGCTGAAGCTGGCGCAGCGCATGACCAACAACTTCTGCGCTGGGGTGTGCGCATCGACGGTGCACCAGTGGAATAAGCTCAGCATGGGCCACGTTGACGAGGATGTCAGGGTCATGACCCGGAAGAGCATCGATGACCCCGGTGAGCCTGCCGGTATCGTGCTGAGTGCAGCAACCTCTGTATGGTTGCCCGTCTCCTCACAGAGATTGTTTGGTTTCCTGCGTGACGAGCGGCTGAGGAGTGAGTGGGACATTCTATCCAACGGTGGCCCCATGCAGGAAATGGCCCACATCGCGAAGGGCCAGGATCAGGGCAACTGCGTCTCCCTCCTTCGTGCTAGTGTACGCCCTATCCCCTCTCTTGAACTCACAGTATATAGATTCTTCCCTTTTTGGTACGGAGTGTCAGTAAAAATTATCATTGAGAAAAGATAATTAAAAATTAAATTTTTCTAAAAATTTGTTTAATTTTTTTAAATAATTATATCAATTTGGTATCAATTAAATAAATAAACCAAGCAATGATATTTTTATTCTCTTAACCCACAGAAAGGTGGATAAAATCGGGATGACGCCTTTGTCATTGCCTGCGTGAAAAGTCAACCAATTTGTCCTAAATGGTTAAAAAGACCAAACCAGTGAGGACAAAATTGGAATTCGGTAGAATATCGGAGACACAGATGAGTAATGTCTCTTTTTGGGTTTACTTTACTGCTTTACAGGATTTGATCAGAAAGTCAAAAGCTTCACGTTATTTTTTTCACCGTTTGCGAGACCACTACGGAAAGCGATAGTTTAATGGCATTTTTCATGTAAATATGAGGAAGGTGGCAATAATATTTGACCGGATATATTTTTTTTCGAAATAAGAAATTATGAAAAATAAACTCAGTTAATCAATAATTATTCATACTTAGAATGTTAAATAAATTCAATTTAAAGCAAAATATATAAATAATTGTTTTTCGCAAATTAACAGGCTGTCAAGTGTCCTTTCCTTCGTTTTTGGGTTGATGTGCAGGCTATCAACGGGAGCCAGAGCAGCATGCTGATTTTGCAGGAGACGTGCACAGACGCTTCCGGGTCGCTTGTGGTGTACGCTCCGGTGGACATACCGGCTATGCACGTCGTCATGAACGGCGGCGATTCTGCCTACGTGGCGCTTTTGCCCTCCGGATTTGCTATCGTACCCGACGGGCCGGGCCCTAGCGGTCCCATTCACAAAGCCGGTGTTGGCCCATCGGGATCGCAGAGGGCCTGTGGGTCTCTACTGACCGTGGCCTTCCAAATCCTGGTTAACAGTCTGCCGTCCGCAAAGCTGACGGTGGAATCGGTGGAGACGGTCAACAATCTGATCTCGTGTACGGTTCAGAAGATCAAGGCCGCTCTTCGCTGCGATAGTTGATTCAATTTAAAGATCGGACGGCAGCTGGTGCTTTAAGGTGGCTTTTTTTTTGGCGTTTAGTTTGATGGGGGTGTTGGGAGTATATCCTTATGTCACCTTTGGTTATCATCTATAATAGCCTGAGATGGCTGGCTCTATTTCTTAGAAAGTTCTTTTTTTTTTTTCCACCTTAATCGTTTAATCTTTTAAATAAAATAATTATAATTTAATTATTTTAAAATAATTTTTAACTAATTTTTAGTTTTTAAAAAAATATTTGAATTATAATTTGAAAATAACCCGTTAATATTAGGAAAACGAGTCTATTTAAAGCTCCCGAGAATTGCCTCGCGTCTATAATGTGTTTTATTATATGTTATTGTCTTTTCTTTTGGACTCTTTTTGTAGTGGGTGGTGGCTGGACGCTGAAGAAGTGGGTTGCGAGTCAAGAACGAACAGCGTGGGAAATTCCTTGTGGCGGCTGAGTTGACGGAAAGAGTCAACTCGGGTGGCAAGGGTGGTGGTTCGGGTATTGACTCGGGTTGTTCCCAGCGTTGAAGGTCTTAATTTCTTGCTAGTAATATCGAGCTGTTATTCTTTGTTACGGGGTGATGGGATATGTTTCTTGTACTCTTTATCTTTTTATATGTAATATTTTGAACGCTGTGATGGGAAATTAATTCTCAAAGGTGATATAACGTTGTCTTAAATATTATGCAATAGGATCTGTTATTTGGGTTTGTCCTTGCTATTTTTATTTAATGTAGATAAATAATACTTATGCATTTATTTATTTAATGCCTTATTTAATGAGTAATTTAAAATTAATTTATAGCTATGATTTATATTTTCCATTGATATAAACTCGGTATTTTTAGTGAGTATTTTACGTTCGTGGCTAACTCTTAACGGAATTTAAAAAATTCTCAAGGACGGTATCCTGGCCGGATATTTTAGCAGAATTTTAGACACTATATCTAAATTCGTTAAAATTATTTTCGCTTATTTTGTAAATGAAAATGGTAGCTGAAATGATTTTTTATAAAATATTAAAATTAATAAAATAAATTCACGCATTTTCCCTTGCCTTACTGTTAATATTATTTTGGTTTTTGGAGATATAAATATGATGTATATCTAAAATTAAATTCGGATAATAATCGGAAAAGTTGAGTTGGGCCTTTGAACTCAACAATAGATAAAAAAAGATTAAAAAATATAAAATTTATTTTTTGACATTTTTTAATATTTAAATAGTAAATATTTTTTAAAAAATAAAATATAAAAATGAGTCGAAAAATGAGTATATGAGAAAAAATACGAGAATTAAGAGAGACAACCGTCTCAATATTCATATTTTGTATTTATTTTTTTTCTTTTACTTTTTTTTTATCAAAAATCAGATATTATGGCTAATTAATTTGTCTTTTCAAAAGTGATATGAAATATTATATGGGTTAAAGACTCAATTATCACGTAAATTTATAATTAATTAAAGTTTAATATTTATCATTCTGTGATTATGATTGCTAGTAACCTGTGTGTCTTAATATTGTGCCTTGGGCAATGGATTTTCCATGAAAAAAAAAGGAGTAAAAAAATCCAACTGTACTTTGAATTATTTGAAACCTAAGTGCTTGTGTCGCTCAAATAATTAACGTAGCCGTTGAAGGTTTGAAGTTTCTTCGACAGAGGAGGAGGCAGAGAGAGAGATTGATGGTGAGGGGCAGATGGACGGAAGATCTGAACTGCTCCGCGCATTTAGTATTTGGAGAGGCGTGGGACCGTCTTCAACGGTCTTTTAAAAGTCGAAATTATGACGATTTTCTGTCAGAAACAAAATCTTTAAATTTATCTTAATCACCATCTAAATATTTTTGCTGCCTCCTTTGTATTTAAAAGGGAGATGAGTTTCTTATATGATGTGGATTGGGTCGCAAGCCTTGTATGAGGCCAGTTTTTTTTTATTTTTTGGATATCTCTTTTCTTTATTTTTTTTTCCTTTTTTGTTATTAAATCGGGGCAAAATAATATGAGCTGACTTCTGTGACCGATGTGAGTTGCTCAGGGAATGCCGAAATATAAGGCACGAGGTTCCACGGACGAGGTGTTGGACTGACACAAGTTGCTACTGCAATATAGCTCTGGAATTGGTAGCTCACAGGCAGGGGAGATCTGACAGAGGGAGAAAAAAAGAGTAGGAAAAAGGAAGACAGTGAAGAAATCAAGAGAGAATAAGACATAGTAGGAAGAAGTAAGATTGTATTAGCTATCCCTCTTCTGTCCAATACATGTAACTATATAATTCTGGTAAAAACGAAATCATTTGGTAGGCACATGGCCATGTAATTGGTAAAATAAAACTGAAACACAATAGTAAAATAACATTGTACCATTAAAGAAAAATGATGAAACTATCATTAATCCGTGGAAGTCCATGGCTCCGACATTTCGTATCAAACCCGGATATAATCTCGTAATTGCATAGGCGCTTAAGAGACCTAAGTGCTCTTCCGTACTGACGAAGCATCACTGTTAATCAAACTCGTAACATTGCCGTCTCCATAAAAAATGACTTTGTCCTCAAAGTTAAATGTGGAAAAGTCATGCATGAAAATGGCTGCAGTTTCCCAGGTAGCCTCAGCCGTAGATTGAGCTTGCCATTAAACTAGAAATTGTGGAATGAAATGGCCATGGATGAGGACTTTTCGGAATCTGAGCAGGTTAGCAGAGGATACGAGAGGATGGGAACTGTGGGCATCCCGAGGGAGATCCACTGGGGCAGTAGGAGGATCACCTTTGAATTGCTTCAATAATGAAACATAGAAAACATTATGTATCTTGGAGTTGTCGAGTAGTTGAACCCGATAAGCCATTGGCCCAATACGAAAGAGTCCATAAAATCGTTTAGCCAATTTGTTGGATTGTCGGTAAGGCTGTAGCTTTAGGAAAACCCAATCACCGACTTGAAATTCTATATCAGTACGGTGAGCATCAGCCTTCTGCTTCATGCGCTGTTGAGCCCTTTGCAGGTTAGCTCTGAGAGCGATGATGAGGTGGGGGAATTCGAGGAAGTTAGGGGGATTGTGGACAGAGACGGCAACAAAGGGGGATTAGATGAGGAAAAAGAGTTGCGTTCAAGTCTGGTTAGGAATTAACGAATATCACTAAAAGATTGTTGGAACTCACTGATGGCTTGCTGAATCTGATCGGTAGTCATCGATTGTAGGGAGAATCGCTGGAAATGGTGTTGTACGGTTGGGACAACCTCCTTGACTTCCTATGTAACGTTGGCGATGGCGTCTTCCAGAGCTGTGTACCGTGTAGTCATTCCCTCTCTCATTTCTCTCAATGAAAGCATCAATCTGATACGAACTGAGTTCTGCGACCGATAAGAGTTGCTCCAGGGATGCCGAAATGTAAGGGTCGAGGTTCCACGGATGAGGTGCTGGACTAACACGAGTTGCTACTGCAAGATGGCTCTGGAATTGGTAACTCACGGGCAAGGGAGATCTGACAGAGGGAGAAAAAAAAGAGTAGGGAAAAGGGAGACAGAGAGGGAGTAGAGAGAGAAGAAGACAGAGTAGAAAGAAGTAAGATTGTATTAGCTATCCCTATCTTATATAGTACACGTAGCTATATAATTCTGGTAAAAATAGAATCAGTTGGTAGGCACATGGCCCTATAATTGATAAAACAAACTAAAACAGAATAGTAAAACAGCATTGCATCAGTAAAGAAAAAGAATGAAACTATCATTAATCCGTGGAAGTCCATGGCTTCGAAATTTCGTATAAAACCCGGATATAATCTCGCAATCGCATAGGCGCGTGGGAGACCCGAGTGCTCTTATGTACTAACGAAGCATCACTGTTAATCAAACCGATAAAATAAAATATTTATAATAGCAATAGTAATTTTACCGGTTATATAACTGCCTTATATAATGATAATTGATTGGCTCTTTCAACTTTAATTAATTTTAACCGATTTTTTTAGAATAAGGCATAAAAAGTCATTTGAAGAACTCTTTACTCGTTTCTTGAACTGCCCATTATGGGCTTTGATAATCTTCATTGGGCCCTCGCTTAATTCGTGGGCCTTGTTATAGATCGGCCAACCAACGGTACCCATCATATGTGTTATTTGGTCCACAACACAACACTGATATAATAATGAAATAATTTTATGTTGCTATGAAAGAAATCACACCCAGAAATTACTCTTAAAGTTTTAACGTTTGCAGAAATTTGCAGGTGCCATTCTCGTTAGCGTAACTAAAAATAAGACTTAAGCTTCGCTGAAATTCAGTGACCGATTAATATTTTTTAGATTAAGGGAAATAAATTTCAAATACTTAAAAATATGTAGCAAGTCCTTGCATTTCACGGCACGACTTCGGATTCCGCTACGATTACAGGACTGAATTGTCTTTTTCGTGGTTGTTTGGAAGCGGAGACCAACTCCCAAAAAATAAAAATAGAAATAAAAATAAAAACGTCAACTATTAATAAATAGAAGCACGAAATTAGATATATAAATCAATAAAAACGAACGGTCAAGATGGTCCATCACTCGGTACGGACTTATAATTTTAATATTTAAAAAAAAACTGAAAACAAGATCGATAAATTATTTACCCTTATATATAATTGTATGATCATGTAATTATATATATGTATAATTATTTAATAATATGCTCAAATTCCAAAAATTGCAAATCCATTCCGATTTTTCTTTCGTAGCTGTGCGCATTTAATCAAGTTCATAGTATAATATACATAGATGTATTTTTAGGACATGTTTAATTGATTATAGAAAAATAAAATAAAATAATAAAATCAATAGGAAAATATTATTTCTTTTTCCCATGTTTAAGAGTTGATGCAAAATAAAATAAAAAAGGAAATTAATTTTTTTTTAAAAATGGAACTCAAGTTCATAGTATAATATATATACACACAAATTTTCTTTAGTTTCTAGTATTTTTAACCAAAGGGCTGCTAACCACGATCCTCTCTAACAAAATTAATATTTAGGCCGTATAAATTAATGGTAAAAACATATAAATTATTAAAATAATTAAATATTATAATATTATATAATATTATTATTTTATATTATATTTTTTTTTAATCAGCTTAATTTTTTGATAAAATAATATTTATATTATTAAGAGATGAATTGTCTTCTTATCTTATAAATTATAGAACTTGTTGCGTATGGTATTTCGGCCGCCAAGGCAACTAGATTTCGAGTTCTCTCATTTAACTCGTGGACGGACGGAATAGTACAATACAAAATAGATCGTTAATGAGAAAGAAAAAAGGGGGACGAGGACGTGAGGGGTGCAAGAACTTTACGTGGAAAATCCCTGTTGCGTAGGAAGGGAAAAAAATCACGATGGCGGATGGACAGTCCAAGAGAGATTCCACTATTACGTAAAAGGAATACCAACGGGGCACTGAGATGCGATTTGCTACCACAGAGGATTACAAGGTGAAGAGTCTTACTCTTTTTCTTTCTTATTTTCTCTTTTCTTTCCTTTTGGGAGTTGTTCACAATACGTACTCCAAATAACAGTTAGTGAAATCCTTTCCTTGTTGCCTGAATGGGGTATTTATAGATAAAAATTATACCGTTGGCAATGGGACACGTGGCACTGGCGTGTCAGGGACACCTGTCACTAGCTCTGCGGATACGGCGTATCAGGGATGCCAGCTCTGCGGATACGGCGTGTCAGGAGCTGTTAGACCTCTCATGATGGCGCGTACTCTGAGCGCCGCGATTTCCTTCTGGGGTGGTGCATTGCAGAGAACGCGTGCTTATTGGCAACAGCGAATCATCTGAGCTGGCATACTCGATCATTTTGGTTCCTTGTCCTGAGGGCGCGGAGGCGTCGAGGCTGTCTTCGTCCGTGGAAAGCCCTCTGAGTCTTTGCCTGGTCCTCGGGTTTGTTGAGCTAGGTTTTTGGATGTTTCTCCTACTAAAGGTCATCGGGATTTCGTTGATGACGCCAACCCCTTGTAACGTCCTCGTGCCCTTTCAGGTCAAACTGACTTCTCAGACCGTTGTCGCTATTTGGACTTCTTGTGACACTAGCCCAGGTCCTCGGACTTATAATGCCAACTTAGCTCCTTGGGCTAAGTTGGACTTTTTGGCCTCTTAGGCCAACTTGTCTTCTTAGTTCGTGGTCGTGATTTTGGGCCTTCCTTTTTGGGCATTGGGTGTCGAGACACATCAGAACTAACCATCATTAATTAAAAATAATAGCGAGTAGTTTTTAAATTTTAAAATAAT
>JAOVVI020008696.1:0-14045 GCA_028571085.2 Nepenthes alata
GCCAAGCACACTAAGTGTGAGTTTGGACAGACCTCTCTCACATATTTAGGCCACATTATTTCAGCCCAAGGTGTGGCATAGATCCAGCAAAAGTTGCATCCATGTGACATTGGCCCCTCCCTATCAACTGTAAATAGCTACGGGGTTTCTTGGTATTAGCAGGATACTACAGACGCTTTGTGGTGAGATACGCCTAGATTGCCGCTCCGCTTACGCAATTACTGCGCAACGAGGTGTTTATTTGGGGAGATGAAGCTACATCTTCCTTTGAGGCCCTTAAAACTGCACTTAGCTCCACTCCCGTCCTAGCTTTACCAGATTTCTCCCAGCCCTTCATAGTGCAAACTGATGCTTCAGGTAATGGTGTTTGTGCTGTCTTGGTGCAAGCAGGACGACCCTTGGCATTTTTCAGCCGTCAGCTCTGTCCAAAGTTGTAGACATCATCTACATATGTCTGTGAGCTATATGCAGTCACAAAAGTGGTCAAGAAGTGGCGCCAATACCTCGTGGTAGCCAAGTTTGTTATGCCTGGCTAGTACCACCCAGGCAAGGAGAATGGGCCGGCGGACGCCTTGTCTAGACAGTAGGAAGAAAAAAACTATGAGCAGGAGGGAAAATGCTATGCGCTGCAAATGGTGTCGAAACCCATCATAGCACTGTTGGTAGCCCTTCGAGAATACTACCAGTGACAGTCTTCCACATCTACTCTGATCAAATCCATCATCGACTGCCTGAAAAAATTTGAGCACTATACTATTCAGGATGGACTGGTATTCTTTAAAAATTGCCTCTTCATTCCCCCCGAGTCAGCTCTACATGAATTGATTATGCACGAGTATCACAGCTCTCCAGTGGGGGGACATGCCGGCATCAGCGCACATTGGCAAGAATTTCAACATCCTTTTACTAGCCAGAACTGCGGAATGATGTCCGCTGATTTGTCTCTACCTGTGCAACCTGTCAGCAGGTCAAGCCTGTCAACACGCCACCGGGCGGATTGCTCCAGCCTCTCCCTATTCCCGGACGAATATGGGAGTCTATCTTTATGGATTTTATCACGCATCTTCCAGCATCCAAAGGCCGCGCTATGATTTTGGTGGTCGTCGATTGCTTGTTCAAGTATGCTCACTTTTTTGCCATGAGCAGCCCCTTTACTGCAGTAGACCTCGTTGCTGTGTTTGTTACTGACATTTGCCATCTTCATGGGTTCCCGAAGGATATCGTCTCTGACCGTGATCCGATCTTTATGAGTACCTTTTTACAAGAATTATTCAGACTACAGAGCACATCCTTCTCGACCAACATCACCTACCACCCTTAGACGGACGGTCAAACGGAAGTGATAAATCGATGCTTAGAAGATTATCTCCGCAGATTCGTCGCTGACCACTCGGCGACTTGGGGGCAGTTCCTTCCTTGGGCTAAATGGCATTACAATGCAGCATGGCATTCAGCCATTAAGATGACGCCTTTCAAAGCAGTTTATGGCCGCTCACCACCCAACCTTAAGGATTATACACAGGGCACTTCGCCAATCGTTGCAGTAGACGACCTACTCTCCGACAGATCCACTGTCCTTGCTGCCCTTAAGGACAACCTACAATGGGCCCAACTACGAATGAAAAATCAGGCAGACGTGCATCGTACAGATCGAGAGTTTCAGCCTGAAGATTGGGTCTTCATCAAACTGCAACCTTATCGCCACATCACCACCGCTCGTCGCCAGTCCAATAAGTTAGCGAAACACTACTATGGGCCCTTCCGAATAGTGGCCCATGTGGGTTCTCTGGCCTACCGGCTGCAATTGCCCACCTCTTCCCGAATTCACAACATATTTCATACATCCCTCCTCAAAAAATGTCAGGGTGATCCTGCCAACCACCGCGTGGACCTTCCGGCCGAAGCTGTGGGCTCTCACCCTCTGGTTTTTCCCATGCATCTGCTAGGATTTCGCAGGACGTTGCAGCAAGGGAAATTAGTACCCCAGCTCCTGGTTCAATGGCACGTACACACTCCAGAGGAAGCCACTTGGGAACCGGCAGTGGAACTTTAGCAGGACTATCCCGAGTTTCACCTTGAGGACAAGGTGATTTTTGATGAAGATGGGTATGTTACGGGCCTAGCCACCGGAGATCCAGCCCAGCATCCGGCCCAGCCCACAAACCCAGTTGGCCCTCCTGGGGAGTTTCGCCGCAGTAGTCGGCTCACCCGAGTACCCGAAAAATATCATGATTTTATCTGACCTTAGGCTATTACTTATTGTTATCTTTTTCTGATATTTGTTGTTAATTCCTTGGGCCCATTTTTTGGTATTTCCCTTATTTCTTTATTCTGTATTACTTGCCAAGATATGAATGATACGGAACGGCCTCTGAGGCTAACGAAATTACAACCAATTCTCTCTCCTATCTGTTATGTGTTTTCCTCTCCCCCTGCTATTTTCTGCTCCCTTCTCGTGTCAGAATCTCCCTTCGTTTATAGATTGCCCTTCTGCCACTCAACCCCTCTCTCGATCTTTTCTTGGTTGCAACTGGCTTGCACATCATATATCTTACTTAATGATTCATTTCTCATGGTGAAAATCCATAACTCAAAAAGAATTTGTAAAGGTGCCTGCAACACAAATTTGTACAGATGCTGCGATATATTCTAAAAGGTTATACTACTTTTTTTTATTTATTTACTGTTAACAATAACTTATTTATGGATTCATAAAAGTAAATTTAAAATTTTCTTTAACTAATTATGTTTGATCCTCACATAAAAATCTCTCATTTATTTGTGTGATTGTGTATTAGATTTTTAGCAATTGGAAATTACAAAAAGTAGTTATTGATTTTAAAAATTTTTTAGTATATTTGTGTTGGGGTCACTCCTGTGTGGAGGTGTTCTTGGTCCGAGGATTTAGATTGAGGACGAGGACTTTATGCGGTTATGATCCACGGACTTGCACGCTGATTGACCGAGGACTCTGCACAGTATAGGCCCGAGGACTCTGTGTAGTTAAGGTACGAGGACATTTTATGGGACGAAGTCTGTGATTAAGCCCGAGGACTCTGATGAAGGCATGGTGCAGATTTGTCACTTGCACAAGAGAGGCTACAGAAGAATGGCCAGTCGGTCAACCTCTTGTTGACTGGCTGAGGATAGGTATTTTGAGCAGCTATCTTCTGTAAAAGTATGCAGTTGACTTTCTTGATTGGATAGCTGGTTTTAGGTCAATTATAAAGGGGAAGGAAGGCGTCATCTTTGGAAAGATAACATGTTAACTTGCAAAGGAATGCATGCGTTGTCTACTATAGGACAGAGCATGCACTGACTGTTGTAGAAAAGGGTCAACTGTGCATGCAACCACCATGTTAAGTAGGTGGTTGCTCGATTAGTCTAGATGTGTATATATATATATATTGAACTTTGTGAATGAGATGAGATGAGGAGTGAAAGTGTGTGAAGGAAGAAAAGAGTAGTGAGTGAAAATAAAGTGTGAAATTTTTTGTGTTCTCATACTCTATTATTCTTTTTTTGCCTCAAAAGCTTGTGTAGCCATGTGATTTTTGTAACCGACTTCATATAGTGAAATTTATTTGTGGACTAAGTGTCCCGTAATTTTTTCTTATTTAAAAAGAATTTTTTACATAAAATTTCGCTATACTCGTCTTCTTCCTTATTCCTCTTTCACTGCAGTGTGTTCCTAATTGCTGGTTTGACACCATTTTTCCCAACAAGTGGTATCAGAGCGTAGTTGAGAACTTTTGATTAAATGGCATCGTCTTTAAAGAACTTTCCATTTAGTGTGGAGCAGTTCAATAGGTAAGGTAATTTCATCTTTTGGTAAGAATGGTGAAGAATATCTTGACCCGAGAAGGAACGGTGAAAGCACTGTGGAAGAAGGATGAAAAGTTGGAGAACTTGACCAAGGTAGAATGGCTAGATAAGAGAGATCTTATAAATTATACCACCAAATTGTGTTGGGCAGACAATACGCTTCAAGAGATCCTCGACTTGTCAGACCCGGCGAAGGTCTGGGAGAAGCTTGAGAGTTGGTATAAGTCCAAGTTTTTGACAATAATGCTACATATGAAGAAACAGTTTTATGGGCTGCGTCTATCCGAAAGGAAAAGTTTTGAGAATCACTTGGACGAGTTCAATAGAATCGTGATGTAGATGTCGGCTCTTGATAAGGAGATCAAGGAGAAGGATAAGACGTTGGTATTGCTAGCTTCTTTACCAGCCTCGTACGACCATATCATTACAACCTTTCTGTTCGGGAAGAACATACTCAAATTGGACGAGGTCATTGTTTCTTTGATCATAAATGAGTCAAGGCGGTCACAAGGGGCCTCAACTTCTACACACTATGAGGTACTTGTACCGAGTAGTGGGGAAGAGCTAAAGGACAAGGCCAAAAGCCTGGAGAGAAGAGTTGCAGCAAGTCCCGATCAAGGTTTCAAAACCTTGAGTGTCATCATTGTGGTAAGAAAGACCACATTAAAAGATACTGTCACAAGTAGAAGCGTGAGAACATTGAAAGGGAGAAGAAAGAAGAAAATGGATGAGGTGAAGAAAAGGTCTCGATCTCAGTGATCATAGGAGGCGATATCTTGTTAACTTGTAAAATAGATGTGACGGGTCTGACTGGGTAGTAAATACCGGTGCCTCTCTCCACGCCACATCCAGAAGGAGACTGTTCACTTCTTATACTCTGGGAGATTCTAGGGTGATAATGATAGAAAATGAAAGAACGTCCCCAATAGTTGGCAGAGGTGACGTATTGCTTGTCACCAATAATGGGACAAAACTTTTGCTGAAGGATGTACGGTATGTACCCGATATCTAGCTAAACGTAATTTCAGTTGGAAAACTTGATGATGAAGGCTATTGTAATACCTTCTGTGAAGGAGAATGGAAGTTGACCAGAGGGTTTCTGGTTGTTATACATGGAAAGAAGGGCTCCGGCCTGTATGTGATGAAGTCGTTTGTAGTGGCCGAAGATATGATCGTTACAACCAGTGAGGAGTCGTCAGATCTGTGGCACCATTGGTTGGGCCACATGAGTGAAAGGTGACTATATCATTTGGTTAAGAAGGGCCTTATTCTAGGAATAAAGGAAGACGGACTGAGGACCTGTCCTCACTATATGGCCAGAAAGCAACAAAGGGTCTCGTTCCGTGGAGATTGTTCTCTATAAAGGCAAAACTACTTGATTTGGTCCACACTGATGTATGTAGACCATTTAAAGAAAAATCATTTGGAGGGCCCCAGTATTTCGTGTCATTCATTGATGACTATTCAAAAAAATTGTGGATTTACCCATTTCAGACCAAGGACCAAGTTATCGGTATTTTTAAGTATTATCATACTCTGGTGGAACGATAGACGGGTAAGAAGTTGAAGATCGTCCGAAGCAACAATGGTGGTGAGTATATTGGGGCATTTGATACATATTTTTAAAAGCATGGCATTCGGCATCAAAAGATGCCACCAAAGACACCACAATTGAATGGATTGGCCGAGAGGATGAATCGTATACTTTTAAAAAGGATCAGGTGCCTACTTTCTGAGACAAAACTTCCTGGATCCTTCTGAGCATAACTTTAAAGACGACGATCTATGTCATCAATAGGTCACCCAGTAGACCGTTGAATGGTGAGGTGTTAGAAAAGATCTGGTCTGGAAAGGAGCTGTCCTATGACCATTTTCGGGTGTTTGGGAGTAAGGCATTTGTTCATATCCCAAAGGACGAGAGGACCAAGTTAGAGCCAAAGATAAAGTAATGCATCTTTCTAGGTTACAGGGAAGATGAATTGGGATACAGATTTGATGACCTAGTTGAGAAGAAGCTTGTCCGGTCAAGGGACGTAGTTTTTGTTGAAGGTAAAACAATTGAGGATATTGGTAAGAATACCAAATCTGACGTTGGTCAGACGAATAAGATAAGTGTTGATATTGTCCGCCCGGTACCTCTTCACTAGGAGGTCAACGGCCTAGGGGTTGCCGAGGAAAATAATGAGGCAGTCACGGCGCCTGATAAAGACCAGGATGAAGTTGCTTCTCAACTCGCCGAGGAGGTTCCTATCCGACGATCCTCTAGAGACAGATGACCATCCGTCATCCAGTGAGTTCAACCTACTCACTAATGTAGGAGAGTCTAAAAATTTTGACGAGGCTATGCATTTGATTTGGTTGAATCGTTTAAGGGGAAGAGAGTCTTGAAGAATAAATGGATCTTTCGTTTGAAGATAGATGAGAACACCACACAGCCAAGGTACAAAGTGCGGCTGGTGGTAAAGGGCTTCAATTAATGAAAGGATATTGATTTTGATGAGATGTTTACCCTTGTGGTAAAGATGTCATCAATAAGGGTTATACTTGGGTTGGTTGCTGCCTTGAATTCTGAGGTAAAATAGTTGGATGTCCAGACGGCGTTCCTCCATGGTGATTTTGAGGAGAAAATTTATATGAAACAGTAAGAAGGATTCAAGGTCAATGGGAAGGAACGACTAGTATGTCATCTAAAGAAGAGCCTGTACGGACTGAAATAGGCTCCAAGATAGTGATGTAAGAAGTTTGAATCTGTCATGGTTGGTCAAAGATATTGAAAGACCACTTCTGATCACTATGTATTTGTATAAAGATTCTTCGAAGACAACTTTGTTATCCTTCTTCTTTATGTAGACGACATGCTAATCATTGGACACAATGATGCTCAGATAAACGAGTTGAAGTAATAACTTGGACGTCATTTGCTATGAAGGACCTGAGATCAACGAAATAAATTCTGGGTATCAGAATAATTTGTGACCGAGAGGTAGAAAAATTATGATTGTCCCAAGAAAGCTACATTAAAAAGGTGTTTCAATATTTTAATATGGATAAATCTAAGCCAGTAAGCACTCCGTTGGCAAGCCATCATAGATTGAGCAGTCGGTAATAGAGGAGCAATCATTCTGGGTAAACAGATTGATTGGCACTCCTAAAAGTCCACTTCGGGATATTTGGTTAAGTTACTGGAGGAGCAATCTCTTAACAGTCAAAACTGTAGGCGTGCATTGCTCTTTCTATTACTGAGGTCGAATTTATTGTAGTAATAGAGGCTTACAAGGAGATATTGTGGATGAAGAAGTTCATCCAAGAACTGGGCTTTAGATAGAAGACGTATATGATACTTTGTGATGGCGAGAGTGCTATATATCTTTATAAGAACTCATCATTCCACTCAAGATCAAAACACATTAATATTCGATATCAATGGGTGAGGGATGTTATTGAAGTAGGATTGCTGTCATTGGAAAAAAAATTAGAACCGAGAAAAATGGGATGGACATAATGACAAAAATTTTATCAAAAGGAAAGACTGAGATTTGTTGCAGTTTGGCTGGGCTAATGGATTTAGACTTCCCACGGTCGTGAGGAAAAGTTTGTTGGGATCACTCTCATGTGGAGGTGTTCTTGGTCCGGGGATTTAGATTGAGGACAAAGACTTTATGTAGTTATGGTCCGTAGACTTGTGCACTGAGGCAACACAGAAGACCTGCTACGTCTGGAAAGGGTTGGTTGACCAGCATGTTTAGGTAACCTTGAAACTTCAAGATAGCAGATCTGTCTGCTGCTGTTGTAGGCCTGCGCTGCCTGCTGCTGCGCTAATGCATGCTGCGTGGAAACTGTGCACCAACCATGGAGCAAGGTGTGGTGATCCAGCTGCTGCTAGTCTTATGTATATTATTATATATATATATGTGTATGTAAGGAGACCAGTAGAATGAAAAGGGAGCGGTGTGTAGTGAGAGTGTGAAAGTAAGAAGAAAAACAGAGGAGAGGAAGAAAGCCCAACTGTGTGTGTATTTTTGCCTTATGTTTTGTAATCACTTATCTCATACATAGTGCAAATCCGTGGACTTAGTGTCTCGTGATTTTTCTCTTGATTCATAAGGATTTTTCACGTAAATATTGTGTGTCCTTATTCTCACTTCCACTCATTCTCTTCAATTCCATTGTGCCTCTGTCGGTCGGCCGTCCCATTTTCGGCCAACAAGTGGTATCAGAGAGCAAGGTTGAGAACTTTATTCTAATGGCGTCAGCATCATCAAAGAATCTATCGTTCAGCGTTGAGCAGTTCAACGGGCAGGGTAATTTTATTCTCTGACAAGAAAGGGTAAAAAACGTTCTTACCAAAGAATGGATGATAAAGGCGCTGAAGAAGAAGGATGAGAAGCCTAAAAACTTGACCGATGATGAATGGCAAGATAAAATAGATCTTGCAAACTGCATCATAAAAATTTGTCTGGTGAACAACACTCTCCAGGAAGTGCTTGGCTTGATTGACCCGGTAGAGGTCTTGGAGAAGTTGGAGAGCTGGTGTAAGTCAAAATCTTTGACAACCAGACTGTACATTAGGAACTAATTTTATGGCTTAGTTTCGAGAAGTACTTGGACGAGTTCAACCGGATATTGACGCAGATGTCTTTCCTTGACGAAGAAATCAAAGAGGAGGATAAGGCGTTGGTCCTGCTGGCTTCTCTACCGGCCCCCTATGATCATTTGTTACAACCTTATTGTTTGAAAAGGATACACTAAGGTTGGATGAAGTTATTGCTTCCCTACTCATGAATGAGTCAAGGAGGTCACAAGGGACCTCGACGTCAGAGGTACTTATGACTAAATCGAGGGGAAGAAGCAGAGGTCGTGAACAAAAGCAAGGAGAGAAAACCCACAACAAGTCAAGGTCAAGGTATCAAAACTTTGAGTGCCACCACTGTGGCATGAAGGGCCATATTAAGAAGCATTACTTCAAATGAAAGTAAAAAAAATATGAAAAAAGAAAAAGTTGATAGAGGATGGGCAGAGAAAAAGTCCTCCGTCTCAGTAGTCACAGCAGGCGGTCTCCTGTTGACAAGTGAAGGAGACATGGAAAATGTGACGGATGAGGAGTCCGATTGGGTAATCGATTCTGGTGCCACCTTACATGTCACGTCTAGGAGGTAACTATTCACATCCTACACTCTAGGATACTTTGGAGTAATAAGGATGAAAAATGAAGGAACATCACCGGTCGTAGGCAGGGGAGATGTTGTATTGGTCACAAACAATGGGACGAAGCTGATGCTGAAGGATGTGCGTTATGTCCCTGATATTTGATTGAATGTCATCTCAGCCGGTCGGCTGGATGATGAAGGTTATTACAATACCTTTTATGAAGGTAAATGGAAGCTGACTTAAGGGTCTCTCGTTGTAGCAAGAGGGAAGAAGGCCTCCGGCCTATATGTGATAATGGCTTGTGCAGTGGCCGGAGATGTGAACGTTACAATCTGTAATGGGACAATGGATATGTGGCACAGAATGCTAGGCCACATGAGTGATCGTGGGCTGTCCTACTTGACCAGGAAAAACCTAATCACTAGAGCAAATAAGTAAGAACCAAAGATGTGTACTCATTGCTTGGCCGACAAATTAAGGAGAGTCTCATTTTATGGAGACTCGTCCGCTCCAAAGGCAGAGCTTCTGAATCTTGTTCTCACAGATGTGTGCGGACCATTCAGATAAAGGTCATTTGGTGGAGCCAATACTTTATTTCTTTCATTGAAGACTGTTCAAGAAGGCTGTGGGTCTACCCACTAAAGACCAAGGATCAGGTTCTTGGTACCTTTGAGCAATTCCATGCTCTACTGGAGTGTCAGATGGGGAAGAAGCTGAAGGCCATTTGAAGTGACAATGGTGGGAAATACTTGGGACCTTTTGATGCCTACTGCCGGTCACATGGTATTAGGCACCTAAAGACACCATAATTGAATGGAGTGGCAGAACGGATGAATCGTATGCTTTTGAAAAGAGTATGTTGCATGCACTCCGAAGCAAAACTTCATGCATCGTTCTAGGCAGAAGCACTCAGGTCGGCGGCCTATATTATCAATAGGCCGCCTAGTAAACCCTTGATGGGCAAAGTGCTGAAAAAGATATGGACGGGCAAGGAGCCGTTCTATGATCATTTATGAGTGTTTGGGTGCAAAGTATTCGTACATGTCCCAAGAGACAAAAGGACAAAGCTGGAGCCAAAGACGACATAGTGCGTCTTTCTAGGATGCAAAAAAGATGAACTGGGCTAGCGATTCTATGATCCAGCTTTCAGAAGGCTCGTCCGGTCAAGATATGTAACTTTCATTGAAAATGAGACGATTGAAGATATTGGCAGGAAGGCCAAGTGCGACGATAAGCAAATAGACCGAGTAAGCATTGAAGCTGTTCGTTCGACATCATTAGAGGGAGAGGATCATGGTCAAGAGATGGTTGAGGATAATGAAGAGGAGGTCATGGCTCCAGATGACACCATTGATGGAGTCATTCCTCAACCAGTAGGGAATGTCTCTGTTAGACGATCCTCACGTAACAGACGACCGTCCGTTCGTCTGTCGCCAAATAAATATGTCATGTTTACTGATGTCAGAGAGCTTGAGGACTATAAAGAGGCGTTGAAGGATGACATCAAAGAGAATTGATTGGAAGCCATGAAAGAAGAAATGAGTTCTCTTCATGAGAACCACACCTTTGACCTGATTAAACTTCATAAAGGGAAGAAGGCCCTCAAGAACAAATGAGTCTTTCGTTTGAAGCCAGACGAGAATACCAAGAAGCCAAAGTATAAGGCACGGCTGGTAGTGAAGGGTTTCAGTCAACAAAAGGGGGTTGATTTTGATAAGATCTTTTCTTCAGTTGTGAAAATATCCTCCGTATGGGTAGTACTGGGCATGGCTGCCACCCAGGACCTTGAGGTGGAACAGATGGATGTCCAGACTGTATTCCTCTATGGAGAGCTTTAGGAGGAGATCTACATGGAACAACCGGATGGGTTCAAAGCCAAGGAGAAGGAAAAACATGTTTATCATTTAAGAAAAAGTCTGTACGGATTAAAGCATGCTCCTAAGTAGTGGTATAAGAAATTCGAGTCAGTCATGACCGGTCAAGGGTACCGGTGGACAACTCGTGATCACTGCGTATTTGTACAAAGGTTTTCGAATGATTACTTTGTTGCCCTTCTCCTATACGTGCTAATCATTGGATGCAACAGTGGCCAGATAAAGGAGCTGAAGGAGCAGCTTGGGCAGTCATCTGCTATGAATGACCTAGGATCAGCTAAGCAGATTCTGGCAGTCAGAATCTTACATGATCAAAAGGTAAGAAAATTATGGTTGTCTCAAAAAAATTACTTTGAGAAAGTACTCAAACGATTCAACATGGATAAATTGAAGCCCGTAAACACATCATAGGTGAGCCACTATAGGCTGAGCACTCGTCAATGCCCGACCTCGGATGACGAGAAGAAATAAATGAAAGGCGTTCCCTACTCATCAGCTGTGGGAAGTTTGATGTATCCCCTGGTGTGCACCAGATCGGACATAACTCATGCTGTCGGGACAGTTAGCTGGTTTCTGTCAAATCCAGGAAAGGAGCACTGGTCCGTGGTGAAATGGATCATGAGATATTTTTGAGGAACCTCCGAAAGGTGCCTGTGTCTTGGAGGTGACACGCCTCAGTTGGTGGGATACTCAGACACAGATATGACCGGAGATATTGAGACACGCAAATCTACATCAAGTTACTTAGTAAAATTTACGGGAGGTACAGTTTCTTGACAGTCCAAGCTACAAAAGTGTATAGCTCTATCCACTACTGAAGCTGAATATATCGCAGTGACAGAGGCCTGCAAGGAGATGTTGTGGATGAAGGAGTTCGTTTGAGAATTTGGCATTGAATAGGAAAAATATGTGGTACTTTGTGACAGTCAGAGTACTATTTATCTATGCAAGAACTCATCACTCAATTCCAGATCAAAGCACATTGATGTACGATATCAATGGGTGCTAGAGGTGTTAGAGGAAGGTCTACTATCACTGGACAAGGTTAGTACGGAAGAGAACGGGACAGACATGATGACTAAGATTCTACCGAAAGGGAAAATTAGGCATGCTGTAAGATGGCCGAGCTAACAGATTTAACTTCCTCACGGTCGTGAGGGGAAGTTTGTTGGAAATTATTCCCGTAAAGAAGTTCTTCTAATTGAAGAACTCAATCAGAACTGGAAGAAGTTCCGGTGAACATCGTTGATCGGATGGACGGTCAACAGCTGGTCAATTAGGTTGACCGGTTTAGCTGAGGGTTCTCAGAACAACAATGAAAACGGTCAACAGAACGTTGACTGGTCTGAATGGGAAGACGGTCAATAGGACGTTGACCGATCTAGATGGGAAGATGGTCAACAAGATTAACCGGCTTGTTATGGCAACACAGAAGACCTGCTACGTCTAAAAGGGGTTGGTTGACCTGCCTGTTTAGGTAACATTAAAACTTCAAGATAGCAGATCTGTTTATTGGTGCTGGCATGCACCGCCAACTGCTGCATTAATGCATGCTTCTTGGAAACTGTGCACCAACCATGGAGCAAGTCGTGATGATCCAGCTACTGCTAGTCTTATGTATATTCTTATATATATATATATGTGTGTATATAAGGAGGCCAACAGTGTGAAAAGGGAGCGGTGTGTAGTGAGTGTGAGAGAGTAAGAAGAAAAACAGTGGAGAGGAAAAAGGCCCAACTGTGTGTATTTTCACCTCTTGTTTTATAATCACTCATCTCATACATAGTGTAAATTTGTGGACTTAGTATCCTGTGATTTTTTTCTTGATTCATAAGGGTTTTTCACATAAATATTGTGTGTCATTATTCTCACTTTCACAAATTCTCTTTAATTCCATTGTGTTTGTGTCGATCGGCTGCCCCATTTTTGGCCAACAGATTTTAGAGTGGTGGATGGCTAAATGACATAAATTCCCTGTCCTGGCCTCAATGAAATCGAACCCGTGTCATCTTAATTCACTTTTAGTGTTGATGGTGGAGTAGTTGATAAAAAAAATGAGGTTGGATAATCGTAAACAATTGAAATGTACATCCTATATAAAAGTTAATTAGACAAAAAATATTAACTATAATGTTCAAAAATTTTGGACAACAATGAAAAAGATGAGTTAAGAAGTGGCAAGTGAAATATAAAAACATGAATACTTATACATTTAGGCTTCTGTAATTTTTTAAATTTATATATAATATAACAATAAATAATTGATCAATAAAATAAAGGTTTTTATTTAAACCTCTTATATATATTTTTAATATAATCTTATTTGAGGTCCATTTAGCTTGCATGCCTTTAGCACAGTATGGCATGGCCTAAATCACCTTCTTCTTCTTTGATTTCTTACCGTTTGCAGAATGATTGGTATTAAAAATTGATTTTGATAACATGTTCAAATCATGGGTAGCGCTAAGTGTTTAGCCACCGGGGTGTTACAAAGTTGGTTTTGAAAGTTATATGACATGTTTTTGATATTTGATTAAATCTTATTTTGGCCGATAAGTTTGATGATGATGATTTTTACAATATATTTTGTAAAGGCACATGAAAACTTACTAGAAGATCTCTATAGCGGAGACTTATGAGAAGAAGCTTTCCTCCTATGCTAATACCCAGTATAAAAGCTATTGCATATTTTGTTAGGGTAAACATATTTAAAATTTCAAGTCATTTGAGTGTTTATATAAAGAGAGAAAGAAGAGGAAGAGAGAGAAACTGAAAAAGAAAAATATTTACTTATTCATTTGGGATTCAAATTGTGTTCGATTTTTTGTCAACTTAAGTACATTGTTCTTATTGTCATAAAAAATATTTTGAAAGTAATTTTTTTCTCGTTCTTATATTTTATATTGCTTAGATTTTTTATTACAATATATTATATCCGTATATTGTTAGAGGTTTTTATAATTGGAATTCATTATATAATAGATATTTTTTGGACTTATAGTCCTATAATTTTTTTCTCTTTTTTAGAAAATTTTTTTATGTAAAATATTATACCTTATTCTTTTTTTCTTTTTGGGCTACATTATATATTATTATATTATTTTTTCACTGGTCTGAACAAAGGGTTCAGAAATAATTTTTATAAATATTAAATTTTGACTTTATGAGTAAAATTTTGACATCTAAAATCTGAAACTT
>JAOVVI020008698.1:0-14044 GCA_028571085.2 Nepenthes alata
AACGTACTCATACATGACTTATACCCATCAATCATACTTCCAATCCACACCATAATTTTTTCAACTAGACCAAAACTTTTCCTTAAAATCTTCACTTAATTAAATTAAATACTAATATCTTAAATCATATTTGATATTTGAGTGTAGATATAGCTTAAATTATAGATTTTGAAACTTAGGATCATGATTCTAGATTGATCTTGAATCCAAGAGGATAGGACCTTAGTAAGAGATGGCCACATTGGGATACTTTGATACCCGTATTGATTCCTCAATTTTCTTGTTCCTTGATTTGTTGTTGTTATCATTTGATTGGTGTGAGCACACTCTATTAGCATTTCATGACAAAGTGAAGGAGAGTATGAAGACTACAGTGTATCTAAGCAACAAATAGTTTATGAGACCTTCGAGTGGTTTATACTTTTTAGATAACTAATCAATTTTTGGTGGTTGAGGTCATATTTTTGATGTGGGATTATTATAGCATTGTGACCATCAAAATGTGTGGTGTCTAGAATATCATGATAAGGGTCATTGAAGGTGGTATGAAATGTTGCAGGTATAGCTTCTGAGTAGATTATAGGGGTAGTTGTATACCATTGATACCAGAGATCTCAAGATGAATATCCAACCAAAGAAATTTGGTAGACCTTTCCTCAACGATTAAGAAATCATGAAACCATGACCATAAATTTATGATTAGAGGGTAGTATCTCTTGGCATGTCATTGATATTACAGTGAAAACTCAACAATTATCCTGGTCGTGTATCCTGGCCACATATTGGAGCAGATGATATCCTTGGTGAGCCTTAGGATAATACTGTAGAAGGAGGAGGACTATCTCTGGATCATGAAGGGTGTGGTGGCATTTTATTGGCATTGTATATTGGGTGATAAGTATACCGCTCACTATGTGACATATGTTATTGACCCCGTGTACCAGGTAATAGGCACACTGCTCGTCATGGGCTATTGAATTGCATGTTAATGTACTTTAGAATGTGTAGAAATATACACATTGTTTTTCATTCTCCTGCATCGTTAGCCAGTACGGTCTATTAGTCCTGATTCACAAAGGTAAAGAACTTTATGCATAACATGGAACCCCTAGAAAAGAAAGATAAAATGTGAAAAGTTTCTCATATTTTAGGAATACATTTGCTCACGTTATCATGCTATGCACCCTATCTCATGTTCCTATCTCTTTCCTTGTTTCCCTTTGTTTATACTGTCCCTTATCTTTGTTTATATAGTACTTATTGAACATTTAGCTCACCCTTGTTACCTTCTCTTATCTTCAGATTAGCACAAATTTATCCTGATGAGGCAGAATAGAGACTAAAAGTGGACTAGGTTCTGGACTTGAAAAATCATATCGGAGATTTCCATTTGTAATTTTGTATATGTATGGGAACTTATATATATTTATTTATTAATATATATTGTTCATATAACGGATAATTATATAATATAATTTTCACTGTGTTTAGATTTATTTATACTTTTACAGGTTATTATAATATGTAATAGGTATCTAGTGGCATCTCTATATCCGATATTGTGTCTGGAGACATAACATTGGAGCCATTGTTATATTTTGTCGGATATTAGAGTCGTTGGATTATATTTTGTGTATTGTACAGGAGATTGTACAGGTGTTTGCATCATCTCAACGGCTATATTTCAAATGGAGCTCCATTGAATTTTTGACAAAAAATACAGTCCATCATAGTTTGTATCAGAAAATGAGATGCCTTAGGTTTGATTTGAATCGTATGCGAAAGTTTAAGATTGATTGAATAAGTAGACGTAGGTGTATGACAATTAAATTAGATTGGATAGTACTAATTATCTTGGTTGGCTAGCTTAGGCTTGAAAGTAAGTTAGAGATTGAGAATGAGTTTGGTAGTCCAGCTTATGCATCCTAGTTAGTGTCCTAAAGGAGTTAATTCAAATTGTTCCTATTTCGAAAGGAGTGTTAGCATTGGCTCCTAGTTGATGGTTTGCTTATGGTGATGGTTGATCGCGAGGTTAAGAAGAGAAGTCTTAGGGGGCACCTTGAGGTTTAAGTTTAATGGTACAGATTTGGTACTTGAATTGATCGGTATTGATTCAAGACCTAGGTTATTCAATTTTGGTTCAAAGTTTAGGTTTGATCGGCTCTGGGTTGAGGTCCTCAGGTTAGTAATTTGCTAAGAAGGAATGCTTGATTGATGTATTAAGTATGATGGATAAGATGGGATTGATGGCTTGCGGTTAGTGTACTTTAGAGTCAATTCAGGAATAACAAATCTAAGGATGTTGATTTAGTGATGCTTAAGTGCCTAAACTTTTAGGTGGCTTGGATCCTATATAGAAGTTGATGTATGAATCCTAAAAATTAAGATGATATTGCGGTCATCCAATGTTTGAAAAAAGATAAAAGTAATATTGTCCCATGTAAGATAAGAGATGAAGTCGACCTCGGATGATTGACGTGAACAGAATCATGGGCTTCAAGGGTCAAGAGATATCGTATGACTTGTTCGTGGATACTCTATGGAGTAGTATCTTATTTCGATAGGATTTTCAGGAGTATGTTTTAATTATGGATAGTTCGACCGCATGATTAGGGATTACCCTTATCCCATGGATTGGACAGTTAAGGAGCCGAGTACCTTAAATTGAGGCTTCGCAGTGATGGCACAAAGTATAGAAGTGTCGTCCATTATGGGGGGTGGTGAGGTTTCTGGATCTTGATGTTTCAATATATATGCTATTTTGGAATCCAGAATCTATATTTTATTAGTGTTTTCTAAACTTATTCGTTTATCTGAGGATCGTAGACTTTATATTAATTGTACCGAGGTCTATAATATTTTATTGGGACTGTAGATATGGTTGGTTAGGATGAACTGATTGTCTTATGGTGCTAAGGCTCGATATGATATTGGTGATATCTTGATTGATGGTTGCTGTGGACTTGTGCCAGGATTGGCACCAAATTTTGAGGACCCTGCATTGAACCAATGAAGCATCGATTGAGTATTTTACCGTGAGGTGCTTCAAGGCTTTTTGGATAGCCTCATTAATGAATTTTTAGAATCAATCAGGTATATAAACCCTATTTGAGGATCGTATCATGAATTACGAAAGATGGTTAGTCGTATGCTCAATTATGAACGGGATGTAAGTTTGATTAAGGAGAAATGTTATGTTGGGCACATGGATTCTTTGATATCATGAATGTAATTTTTTAGAGTTTGGAGCGATAGCTAATTTAGGAAAGATTGATTGATGTCTTGAAGGCATGTGATTTTTTTGTGTCTAGCCGAACCCATAAGAGAGAACCGATAAGTATTTCTTGACGATTGCAGCGCCATGAGGCATTTAATTTGGAGTCGACCAGTATCCGTTGAAATGGGTAGTGAGAGTAGTCTTCGAGGGATTAAGAATTAGTTGTCGACCTGATGGTATATTTGGTTGTTGGAATAGAATTAGGTAGGAATAGAATAATTATTCTAGAGAATAGAATATGATAGAAATAGAGTTAAAATTATTATTCTCATATTTAATTATTGAAATAGAATAAGGTAAAAATTAGTATTCTATTATTTGGTTTGTAGAATAGGATGAGGAATAATGTGAGAATAGTGATAATAATAATAATGATAATAGCAAGAATAATAATGATAAGTAAACATAATAATAATAATAATAATAATAATAATAATAATAATAATAATAATAATAATAATAATAATAATTAAACATAATAATAATAATATGTAATAATAATTATTATTATTATTGTTATAATTATTATTAAACATAATAAATATAATACTAATAATAATAATAATAATAACAATTCTAAAAAAATATTTAATCTCGATTAAATTTATAACTAAACGGAAAAATATCTATTCTCACCTTATTTCCTCCAACGAAACATACCATCATTGTTTGGGTTGACCCCTGATGGGTCTGGTACGTGACCGTAGAGTGTGATTCTTTTAAGAAAGCTCTAGGATTGTGTTTTTCGTGACTTATATGGGAAGTTGCCCTAGGTTAAGAGGGTAAAAAACCTATGATCAGAATTACCTCACCCATAGTTTGGAATTAGTCATTGAGGTCCTTACTTTGTAGATTTATAGGTATTACTTATAGAGATTGTTATTGTCTAACGATCCTAATGGACCGAAAGGTCATCTCGCAGGAAGAGATGTCATGCAACAGTATAAGCGGATAGACTTGTTTGAGGATAGTAATTGTGGGTTTCAGTGTCAGTCATAGAGGGTCGATCAAGTGGTAGCATAGATTAGTGAGATTGTTAAAGTGGTTATACTTATGAGGTGTATCATCAGTCAAGAAGAATATTATTGCCAATAATTGGATGTCGAGAATATTTGAATTGGATATGTCTTGGTGCAACATAAGGAGTTATTATAGGGTGAATCTTGAGTAACTCCCAATATCTAAGCAAAATGGGAGAGCTCTGTTTTTGGTTCTAGGAAGAAGAGTTGCCTTCTAAGTAATGAGGTCGTGGAATTATGAGATGAGAACCCTTCACCGTTTCGGTTTCAAAGATGTTAGGGTAGTAGGAATTATGGTACTATTTGGGTAATTGTGGGTTTGGTTGGAAAAGACAATCCACTTATCGTGAATTTGAGGGATACGACCGAATGTATAAGTTGGCTCGTTGGATGCCAGCTAGATAATAAATTTTGTAAGTATTCGAGTTCGAGGCTTTTGGGTGATTGCTTAATTGCGTTACCAAGGCTGATTGTAATCTAAAGATTTTGGGCATTGTCTTAGTCATATCAATGTCCTTAGGTTTTCCCTTAAGTTTATAGTTGTAAGGAAACCTGGGAGTCTGATTTGAATTAATAGTCATGATTTGTAAGAGGATTCTTAGTATCCTAATAAATGGTTAATCAGAATAGTGCAGCAAAAGTATGTCGGCCCCTGGCTTAGAAATTTTGAAATTTGGGTATATTATCGTGATATATCGATAAATGATGAGGCAGGTTTACCATCAAGTTTAACCGTTGTGGGAGATTGAGGATTCGTCTTATATCGAGATTTCAATCTCAATCTTAGATAAAAGGTATTAGAAGTTGAGGATCAGGATGATTCAAATGATTAAGGTTCTCTAGAATCAATCGTCTCATCAAGTATGTAATTTGGGAGTACGGAGGCAAATCTGGAAGGACTATTCCCTATTCTTAAGTTTTAGAGTTTGTTAAATTTTGAGGATAAACTTTTTATAAGTTGGAAAGGATTATAAGGTACTAATTTTTAATACATAGTATATATGAGTAATTAAGTTTATACAAGTGGATCGAGGCCTAAGGGGACGAGAAAAAGTGGATTGAAGGGCCGAAGACCTGGAATTTGTGGGATTGAGAACCGACGTTATAATCTCAAAATATTAATCTGTAAATATGATTCAAACTTTAAATTATGGTAATCTCGGGATAATAAATTCATATAACAAAAAATTAGGCTTAAGGTATGTGGAAAGATATGTTTCGGAGTCAAAATTGGGTGGCAGTGCCGGGTGACCCACTAGGCGAGCGGTCTAGCAGGCCGACACCTGCCGGGCGCTCAAGCGCCCGCAGCAAGTGCCAGATCCAGATCTGGCGTGCCTACTATGTGTCATGGACAGCGATCGAGCGCCAGTCCGCATAAAAGCTGCATCCGGGATCTTTTATCCATTGGCTATGTGGCTTAGGGGGGAAATCAGCGAGGTACAGAGAGAGGGAGCTTGAAGGGACGAGTGACAAGGGGCAAAATGGAGGCTCTCGGGTTCGATTTCGACTTAAAGCTAGTTGAAAAAATCATAGATCGGGTCAAGAAAAGTGTACCCATACATTTTTCTTCCATTCCTTATGATTTTTGTTCGATTTCCTTCAGATATTATTATCCCGATACTCGACCCATGCATGTATTTGTGACACCCATAACTTGACTGTACATATATATGAATTTCATGTCCAAATTTATAGAAATTGACCGATTTTCCCAATGAAACCCTAACCCCCCACACCTAGGTGGTTTCGACCTCCGATTTTTAGGGCTTTTACAATAATTTACTCTAGGATATCATTACCCATATCCTATATTTATTAATTTATCGATTGTGTATCTAATTTGATAGATTTATGTGAAAATCAATTCGTCGGAACCCTAAGATGCGTCCAGATCTCATTTAAGCATTTATTTTGAGTTTTATGTATAAATTAGCTTGAGATTATAATTACCCACGTCTTGAGTTTGGTAATTTAAACATTGGATGCCCAAATGTTTGAGAATCGTCCGATATGCACAACTGGATACTGTTCACATGCGGATAGTGTTCACCCTAGCCTCTTTGATAAATTTTACATATTTTTTGCGTTATTTAATTGTTAATTAAGTTGCATATGATTTGGTATATGTTTAATTGTGTATCCCAAAAATATTATTGTTAAATAATTGTGAAGATAATCATTAACCGGAAGCCCAAAGTCGAATTTGGCTCTCGGTGGTTAGCATTTTCACCCTTCATATATTATATGATACTTATGCATAAATGTTAAGTCGTGAGAAGATTTAAATCTGAAAGAAAGAAAAAAATCATGCAAGTATTCGGAGAAAATTTTATAATTTGTTATTGAATTGATCTGTTCTCCCGAATGGAGAAATTTGTGAAAAGAAGTTTGGTGGACATTCCCTCAATGATTAACAATCATAAAATCAGGACCACAAATTTATGATTAGATAGTAGTATCCCCTGGCATGCCATTGATGTTATAGTAAAAATTTAAGGATTATCCTATCTATCTATCCTGGCCGCATATTGGAACAAATGATATCCTTAACAAGTCTTAGCATACTACGATGGAAGGACGATAACTACCTCTGGACCATGGAGGGTGTGGTGGCATTTTATTAGCATTGTATACCGGATAATAGGTATACCGCTCACCACGTGGCATATGTTATTGACCCTATGTACTGGGTGATAGGTATACCACTCATTACAGGGTATCAAATTATGTGGTAATGTATTTTAGAATGTGTAGAAGCATATACATTCCTTTTCTCGTTCTCCCGCATCATTAGCTAGTACAGTCTACTGGTCCTAATCCACAGAGATAAAAAACTTTATGCATAAAATGGAACCTCAAGAAAAGAAACATAAAATATGAAACATTTCTCATGTTTCGAGAATGCATTTGCTCAAGTTACCATGTTATACACCCTATCTCATGTTCATATCTCTTTCCCTATTCCCCTTTGTTTATACTGTCTCTTATCTTTATTTATATTACACTTGTTGAGTATTCGGCTTACCATTGTTGCCTTCTCTTATCTTCAGATTAGCACAGGTTTATCCCGACGAGGCAGAATAGAGATTAGAAGTGGATTAGGCTCTAGACTTGGAAGATCATATCAAAGATTTCTATTTGTGGTTTTGTATATGTATGGAGACTTGTATATATTTATTTATATTTTAGTTAAAAATCTTAATGTATATTATTCATATAACGGATGATTAGATAGTGTAATTTTTGATGTATTTAAATTTATTTATACTTTTGTAAGTTATTGTGGACTCTAACAAGTACCTAGTAGCATTTCTATACCAGATATTGTGACCGGAGATACAACATTGGAGCCGCGTGACATTTGAATCCTGTGTGGTTTTGTGTGAGGTTGTATATTGTCGGATGTGGGAGTCATTGGATTGTATTTTGTGTATTGTACAGAAAATTGTACAGGTTTTTGTATCAGCTCGACGGTTGTATTACAAACGAAATTTTATCAAATTTTTGACAGAAAATACGGTCTGTCATAATAATCCCTAATGCATGATGATTATATGTGTGTTATATCTCTCCATTTTCTTCATGCGTTAAGTTTTAATTCATGAATTTTATTTGTGCATTAATAGCAAAGAAGAGTAAAAAACAATTGTCATGCGAATAGTTACGACATGTAACTGAGCTCTTTTGTGCTTGGGATATATCATGGCCTACTCGTCAGTGTTCTTAGACCTTTTTGTTCAGTTAGGCCATTTTTTATGAGAATGTCTGGGCTACCCATATTCTTTTTGCACTTTTCATGTAGTATTGATTGAGATGTAGTACCTAGACACCGCAAGGAGTTGCAATCGATATATATATATATATATATATATATATAGTATACTTTTACATGAAGCAGTCGATATATAGCACATAACAATAGCTAGTTACATGTAGAAAGGTTCCATAGAATATATATTGGTGGTGAGATAGAAATCCAACATACAACAAATTAAAACATACATAGTTGAAATGTGCAAGGTGTAGTGGCATCTTACATGGAATGATACTAGTTAGGTAATTATCAATTAATTTGGGTGTTTTAATTTTATATTCTCATGTGATCGAGAAATGACTTTCCATCGAGCTCGCGTGAGAAGTAGCTATTGTAGTAATCTGTAACCGTCACAGTTTTGAATAGAGCTGGAGTTTCTGGAGTGATGAGACTGACTGCTGGACCCACTTTTCCATCCAATTTTGTACTATGAAAAGTCGCAATTGACAGCCTCTCTTTTTCTGAATTGGCGACTACTCGATGCTCAATGCTAGGATAAGCTCCATTTGTTATAATCTGAGACATTGTATTCACAAAATATTATAAGCTCAATAAGGTATTTGATATCCAAATCTTAAAAGAGATTAATGACATGTATGCATATAATAATATTTACCTCCAAAATGTCGCCAATATTAACTATGAAGGCATTTTTAAGGGGTTTAACCGGAACCCATTTGCCATCTTTCCTTATCTGAAGGCCTTCTGTCTCATTGGCTTGGAGAAGAATTGTCAGTCCAGTGGCATCGGAGTGTGCAGATAGGCCGATGACCTTGTCTGGTTGGGGACAAGGTGGGTAATAGCTCATCCTCATCTCTTGCTTTCCTTCCTCAAATGAAACTTTCATGTCATTTGAGTCCATCTTTAAAGCCTTTGCCATATAGTAAAATAACTTCATTGCAAGTTTCTGCAATTCTGATGAATAGATTGCAAGAGTATCCCTACATATAAAAGGAAAACATACTCATGGTTAAATTAATTTTTGATCCATTAAGTCGTACAACACTAAAAAATAAACTTATAGTGATCTTAATAATTTCAAGTGCCTTAATATAAAAGTAAAGTTCCTTTATGGAGATTTAATGGCAACAAATTTCATACCATAGAATTGATAATAACTTTTAGTATATTTAACTTATGTGAAATTGGTTAATACAAAAAATATCATATATTATATTTTTATCATATACAGAAAGAAGAATAGAGGGAGAACCTGAATGGGAGAGGAAACTTGGGCAACAAGTGGGGCTTCCTCATATGAGTAGGAAGGGTTACCATATAAAGTAAATCTGCCCAATCAAGCTTCTGTTCCTCCGACATAATAAAGAGTTGACCCAATCCTTCAAGGTCTCCTGGAAGCTGCCGATACTTGTTTTTTTCTTCCAGTGGCAGATTGAAGAAATCTTCAAATTCTTTCTTAATCTTTTCTACCAATGAATTTGCCACTCCGTGTTTTATCAACTGCATAACGAAAATTGAAGAAATGAAAAATCTGAAAATGTAATATAACTCAACATAACTATGAGTTATATATAGAATTGTTAAAAGTGGATGATATAACTAACATCATTAGTAATGAGAACAAGTATAAACCTGAAAGAAACCCCATTCTTTGCAAACTTGATGCATCTTCTCCAGTTCGGAATCCATAGAATCCGGCAAGGCTAAACGCTCCATATCGATGAAAGGCAGCTGGGGAGAAGAATCGACGCCAACAGAAACGAAAGGAGGCTCTTCAAGATCAGTCCGAATGTATCTCTCCGGGACTTTGGCCATCTTCACCTTGGCCAGCTCCTGGACGATCGGCACCACAATAGACGCTCCACTCACCATCTCTACTGTGTCTGCTGTTATTTCAATACAAACAGAGAACACCAAGGCTTTGTGTTTGTTGGTTTTTCTCTGCTCTCCCCCATGCTTGGGCACCCATATTTATAGCATCTGTAAAACGTCATATTCTTTTTCTAATCGATCAAAATAAGGAAATTATGAGTTATCTATTATTATAATAATAATTATTATTATTATGAATTCAGTTTGTCAACAGTCAAATTTTGGATGCTACGTGATAGATATGTATTCAATACAACAAAATTGACAAGTCAATTCATAAATAGTATAGTCAAATAATGCCGTATGCTAGCCGTAATAAAAAAAGAATAAAGCTAAGTATATCATCAATTTATAATGTATTCATAATCTATTTTCTGTATGTATTATCGTTTAAATTTTTTATTTATCTTTTAAATCCTAAGGGTCCCTGCATAAAGAGATATACATAATTAAGGTGTTTGTACTATAAAAACCCCTGAATTATATTCTTTTTTATTTGCAAATTTTTTCATTTATTTTGAAAAAAAACAAATTGCCCACATGAACTACACAAATTAGCACTCTTAAAAGAGAATAAAATACAAAATATGAATATGTTCGGCTTTGAAAAGTTAAAAAAAAAATTGTTTAAAAGTAATTTGTTGATGGCTCAAGGAAGGAATTGATATATGCAATAATAATAGCAATAAGTTTTACAAGTAAATAATGAATATATAACGAAAATTTCATCATGGCATAGTTAGATATGTAGGATGCATTCGCCCCACAGATGAATACTGTTTTTTACCAACTATTTTTTTAGATTTATTATTTTAATAAAATAAGTGATTTTAATAAAAATCTTAATTCAATTATTAATTTAATCATTTTTATTTGTGAAAAACAATTAGATTACTTTACCATACTAGCGATCATGCCTATTTATCCCTAATTTTGTTTTGCTAAGAGCTGAAGATAGAAGAGAGAAAATGAGGAGGGGAAAGAGAAAAAGTGGAGAAAGTTGATCTCGAGGATACCTCGAGTATGATATTGATTATATTTAAGTTAAAATAAATATATTTAAATTCATTTCTTTATTTATTACTAAAATCAGTGGATTGTTTCTTTTGTATTTACATGCATGTAATTATTTTCTATTTATTTTCTCTTAGTTTTATACATGTTAATTTGACTCGTATTTATGAAATTTGAAGGCTTGTCCTATATTTATGAAATTTATCAATAAATCTTAACATCATGAGATATTTGTTATTACATATCATTTTATATAAGCATTTGATAAAATATTCTACTTTGAATTTATAAAAAATATATATTTTTTAAAAAATTATATATTTATTAATTACTGTAAAATTTTTTAATAGATAAGAATCCTTATAAAAAATGAACGAAATATATTTAAATATATCTAAATATATTAATTTGTAATTAAAAACCATATCTAATATCCATGAGTTCAAAAAGTAGTACTTATCTCTATTTATAAGCTAACCCATTTATGAGTCTTAAATAGTAGTGTATGACTGTAGATATAAGGAAGTATTCATAGCTCGACTTTTCATATTCGATAATTGTCAATAAGGTTATCACAAATCATTGGTTGTATATTTTTATTAATATATCGTATTTTTGATATTTTTATATTTCATTCTCAGTATCCTTTCTCATGTATATATATTGTTATATATATTTTAATTAGTGTTAAACTCACCATTATGATATTTTGTAATATTTCATATTATAAGGATTGAATCTTCTTTAGATCTTAGATACAATGATGATTTGTAAACATTATTTAGGGTTTTTTATCTCTATTGGATTCGTATTCAGCATTTTTTAGGTTATGGATTGTATATATTTATGGCCATGGACATTAAAATTATGTTTTATTTATGGTATTAATAGTTGGATATGAGTTGATATGCTTTCCCTTACTTAATTTGATTATCGTTGTGTTGATGATTTGATTTAGGGTTATTTTAGCTTTGTGGCCAATTTCCTTGGATTTCATAAATATTATTATTTTGTTTAGCCATATTGTTGTAGGGTCATGTCCCCATAATTAGTTTGGTGCTATTATAACCTATAAATTAGTTCGTGTAGTGAATACAATACCGATACTTTTATAATATTACTATATTATACTACCGAATCAATAAAATTATAAAATTAAATTTATATAGTCAATTCTGTTTAATAAAATATTAAATATTATTATTATTGTTATTATTTTTATTATTGATGTATCATACATAAAAATATATGAGAATAAACTTCCCATTTCAATTAAAATTGCAACGAAAATGAGAAATGCATGTGCGATTTACAGCTTGGTGCATGGTTAATGTAAATTATAATTATAATAATAAAATCTTATGTCATAATAAGTAATAGTAGTTATACAAATCTATTTTTACTATCTAACTTAATTTTGTGTAATGTCTTATAGAATTATAAGTAATTTTAAATTATTTTATATAATATCATTTTAAGTTAATAATTTGATAAAAATCCTCCAATCGTGATCTTAGTTTGGAGCCGAAAGTTCTAAGTATATCTTGCTTTCATTCTCTAGCTAGCCGTCAGAAAGCATATTCAAACCTTGGATGAATCGACTTTCCTCAATATTTCATCATACTGTGTTTTGAAGGAGTGCATACAAATGTGATCATCATTTATTCTTTTAGAATCTAGTCAAATAGAAAATTTGGTGGATTATTTAGGGAAGAGTCAGATATTCATGACTATATGATAATTGAAATATATCGGTAAGGTGGGTGGCCAATAGATAGAACAAATTCACAGATTGACTTCTTTTACTACCTTATTACGGTTTACTTTATTTGAAAAGATCAAAATACCTTCAATTTTCATCCTTCATCTTCCTTTGATAGTAAGAAGACTATACATACTGTTGGCCGGAAAAATGGCGGCCTACCGTCACAGGTACAAAGGGATCGAAAATAATGAATGGAAGTATGAATAATGACAACCAATATTTACGTGAAAAATCCTTATGAATCAAGGGAAAAATCACGGAACGTTAAGTCCTTAAAATTATACTATGTATGAGATGAAGATTATAAAAATAGAAAGGCAAAAATGCACACACAATTGGGCCTTCTTCCTCTCATTTGTTTTCTTCTTACTCTCATACACACACTCACACTCTGCTCAGCTCTAATCTACTCACAACCCTGCTGCTCTACCTAATCGGCCGGCTTACACACACATATATATAAGAATATACAAAAGCCTTGGCAGCAGCTGGACCACCACGTCTTGCTTCATGGTTGGTGCACGATTCCCAAAAAGTATGTGTCAGCTCAGCAGTAGGTGGCGCATGCCTGCAGCAGCAGCAACAGATCTGCAATCTTATGTTTTCAGATTACCTAAACAGGCAGGTCAACCTTCCCCCTTTTAAACATCGCAGATGTTCTATGTTGCCTTAATGAGTCGATCAACCTTGTTGACCGTCTTCCCATCCAGGCCATCAACGTCCTATTGACCATCCTCACTGTTGCTCTAAAAATCCTCAACCAAGTCGGTCAACTTGAATCTTCAGCCGATAAACTATATTGACCGTCCGTTGACCGTTCAACCCGTCGACAATGTTGACCGTCCATCCGGTCAACATCGTTGACCGAAACTTATTTACGGGAGAGATTTCCAACACATACCATTAGAGAAAGTCATTTTTGAATGGTCCCTTGTACTCACGGTTTTGGCCACACTCTTAGTTGGAGATGTTTCTATTGAGTCTTTCTTAATCAGCATTACAGGTTAGGTAGCCTCTAGTTTTATGTAATATCTTTGAACACTTATCTATAAAAAATAGAGTTGATAAAAATGCCTCAAAAAATAGGTAATAAAAAGTATATTGTTCTTATTTTCCCAAAAAAAAATTGTGCTTTTTATCTGATTTGAGAGGCATATGTCTTTTTAGTGAGTATATCTTCCATCTCCATTGTTGATTAAAAATTTAATGGCAAATATTTTAAGAAATAAAAAATATATATATAATATTTCTACAAATTTTTTATAATGTTAATATTAATTAAATATTTAATCTAACACTAAAAAAATACAAAAAATAACAAT